>JAWNPV010000433.1:0-20296 GCA_035078785.1 Collessia kirishimana
TTGCATATTCATTGAGCAAATATTTCTGCTGGCCGAGAGCGGCGAACTAACGCTGCAGGATATCGAGGATGAGGCCCAGTCCATGGTGTTGGTGGTAAGTGGGAGAGAGAGAGAGAGAGGAGAGGAGAGAGGTCCACCAGCCAACTAACCCTTCCACTTGCAGTCCTTCGAAACGGTCTCGAATAGCATCATCATTGCCCTGCTGTGCCTGGCCACCCACAAGGGCGATTGCCAGCATCGTCTGCGCTCCGAAATCGCAAATATCCTGCCGCATGGCTGGGATGCCAGCCATGTACGCGTAGAGCAGCTGCAGCAGCTGCACTATCTGGATGCCTTCATCAATGAGGCGCTGCGCCTGCTTGCCACTGTGCCCATGAACCTGCGTCATGTGAGCCGCGACTTCCAGCTGGCCGGACGGGCGGCCGTTGTGCCCCAGAACACCATCATAGTGATGGATACATTCAATATGCAACGCGATCCGGCCTGGTGGGGTCAAAATGCCAAGCAATTCGAGCCGCAGCGTTTCTATCACCACAATGCCGATGTGGACGATGAATTCGATAGGCGACAGCAGTCGACAACATTGGCCGGCCAAAGGCAACAGAATAAACCGCCACAGCAACAGCAGCGACGACACTCCTACAGCTTCTTACCCTTCTCGAAGGGATTGCGAACGTGCATAGGTGAGCTATGGATGCTTCCGGATGTCTCAATGTCTAATCTTGTCCATCTTTTGTCTGCTTTTATCCAGGACGCCGCTACAGTTCCTTCATGATGAAAGTTTTCCTGGTCAAGCTGATAGCCAACTTTGAGTTCAGAAGCGACTTTCAACTGGATCAGTTACAGTTCGTCGAGGGCATCTCATTGAAGTTCCACAATGTCAACGATATAACCTTTCAAATTCAACCCATTGATCATCATAAGAAGGGCAACTAGACTTTGTATTTGATATTTGAATTTTTTTCTTTTTTTTTTAACTTTAAATAAATTTTTTCTATCATTTAATGGCAGATTGAATGTCCAAGTCGAATGGCCCAAAGAAAGTCCCACATAGTAAAATAATTTCCCTAAAAACTTCCCAGTTTTATGAATTAAAGTACCAAAAGCTTTCCCCACTGCCACCCAGAGCTTTTCTTAGCCAAATTATAAACCATTTCCAGTAGCTTGGCAAGTGCTTGGCGCTTTGCAAACGCTCAAACCTTTTCAGAGCTTAAAGCTGTTTGACAAAGCTAAAGCAGCTAGGGGAAAGCTTAGTTCAGTTGATGGACTGTGATGGACTTGACCAGGGATCTGTAAGACTGAAGAAACCTTTTCTAAGACAATGATTTGCAGACCCCTGTGTGGAAGACCTTCCTACCTATCAAGAGCTTGCTTCTGACTTATCGTTTTCCCATTCCTTGGATTTTTTCTTGAGCATTTCACTCTGCTGACTTGCTGACTCGATTGGCCCTAAAGCCCAGTTCTCGGGCTCTTTAAGGCAGCATTCTCAGCGCTTAATATGATTGTGTGGGGCGTGTGGATGGGGCAGAGCTCGCATGTGTATGATAATATGCCACAACTGTCAACAATATTTCCGGTGAGCTACGCCAGTGCCAGCCAGCCTGTCATGGTGAGCAACAATTGTGCTAGCTGGCGTCCGCATCAGCACGATGTGTTTGTCCTTGGCTTTGGCTTTGCCTCTGCCTTCCCCCATATGGGTGATACCAGCACACATACCCACGCATACGGGGAATACAACACACACACACACACACACACACACACAGCCACCTATGTAGATTGTAAAGTGCTCTCGGAGAGACGTTCTTTGTGCGGGCCTTGGTACATATCATTGTCAGTGCAGTTCAGTTGACTTGTCTAAAGACCCGAGGTCCAACTGTTGGCATCATCTTGGCAACTAAACGACTGCAACAGCCATAACAACAACAGCAGCAGCAACAGCAGTAGCAGCAGCAACAGCAGATGGAGGTGCTGCATTCTCTAGTAGCAACTATCATTATGAGGCGACTTGCTACACTGCCACAAATATAAATGGAAAAAGCAGTTTCCTTTATCCTGACAACATTTATCTGTTGCCCATGAAAGGTGTTTTGTCAGCTGGGGCTCTAGAAACCCAACGCTTGAGTCCTTCGCAGCTGGTAATATCGTTGAGGTGTCTGCTGACCTTAAACCGCTTTAATGTGTGACTTCCTAAGACTTTAAATTGATTTACTGTTTGATTAGTTAGTTGATTAGTTTTCCCTTAATTAATGAATTGATTGCGACTCCCTTCTAAGCTGCGAGCTTCTCAGTTGATTCTCCTGCCCATCATAGTCTAACCGAAATGGAGATCAAAAGACTTGCAGATCCAGAAACAGTTAAAAATCTTTGCGCTTCTTCAAGTGCAGTTGGCCAGGCTTGGTGGGTTGCCTTTTAGCCGAGCAAATGACGCCGTCAACGCAGTCATTAGATGGCTGAGCTATGTAGAGAGTGCGGGAGCAACAGGAGATGCAGGAGGAGCGGTAGGAGCGGGAGGAAGGCAAACTGACAGGCAGTATGTCTGCTGGTTGTTGCCGTTGTTGTTGGCATTAACTTGACACTTTCCCATTGCCGTTGTGCCGTCAGCTCGAGGCATGTGAGAATGTTAGTCCTGCATCTGTTGTATGGTGAGCAGCTCAAGAGCTCTGCCATCATGCTTAGGTGTCTGTCTGTGTGTGGCTGCTTGTGTGTCTGTGTGTGTGTGCAAGTTGTGTGCAAAATTTATAACTGTAAAAGGCACTTGAAACACAGTCGCATGGAAATTTGCTAGCATTTTTGCTTTGATTAATGTGCCGGCAAAAATCGCAACAGATAAAATCGCCTGCATATAAAAGTCTCGACCTCTGACCTCAGTTTAGTTGAGTTTAGAAAATCTCCTCAAACTTTGGCCCATTAAAGGTGCAACCATTAATTGTTGGTTGCCACCAGAGCTGTAATGATGCCGAAATGGGCAGAGAAGGGATGGCGTCACTTGACTCCATCGTGTGCGGACACATGTAAGCACTTCAGTCGGGATTATGTTCTGAAGCGTCGACTCGAAGCTGCTGAATTTGCCAAATGATGATGTCTAATATGCCCTTCAGGGCTTGTGGCCATAAGTTGGACGTTCAAGTTGAGGGATTAAAGCCCTAAACGCCTGGGTTTTGCCATTAAAGCCGACCTGTTGACCTGGCATAGCTCTGTCCATCAACCAGTTTAGAAACCTTTTGAATTAACCAAGAACAGAGAGAGAAAGTAAAAGGATTAATGTGAACCATGTGGGGGGAGGGGGCAGCTCGAATGAAAGTCAACAACTCTGATTAGAGTCACATTGTTGCGACTCTCTGATGCGATGCTCTGAGAGATGCCACTCGACCACGCGCCTCGGACACAGCTGGAGACGGGTGGGGAGTGGATAGTGGACAGTGGACAGTGGTGGCCACCGAGTAGTGGCCATGGACCATTGGTCTGGCCATTATGAGCCAAAATGCAAATCGTGCTGAATTGCATTTTTCAAATAGCTGCTGCACATTTTTATGGCCAAACTGCCTTGGATGCCAGCCTTGATGTTGCTCCTCATGCTGCTGCTGCTGCTGCTGCTGCTGCTGATGGCCATGCTGATGGCCATGGTGATGGCAATGGTGATGGCGATGGTGAATCCGTAGTCTGTATCTGACCCGAGCCAGTCGAGGCGTTGATAAATGTTGCAGACGCCAACGCCAACGCCAAAGCCAGCAGAAAGGACGAAGGACCAGCAGCAGTGTCACTGCCATGGCTCCTGCTGTGCAACTGTGTTGCTCTGCTGCTGGTTAAGTGTGGCAAAAATCCACTGAGCGGCGTGAAAATGCTGGCGGCGATGCCCTGGGCTGCTAATAGACGCCTCCCTTGACCCACCTCCAACAGACAAAAAAAAAATGACAAAAAAATTCAAACTCTGTGCCCAGTGGGCAGCAGTTTTGGTCACTTGCTGTTGCTGCTGCTGCTGTTGCTGCTGCTGTTGTTGTTGTCGTTTCGGTTTCTTGGCCATGGCGTTGGCAACGTTGTTGACAATTTGTCGACGTGTCAAAAGAGTCAACGTGAATGCGACAAGTGACGCTGACGATGACGCGAATGGTGATGCAACTGAATGGGGTTAGTGGAGGGCAGCAGCAGCAGCAGCCTTGTTGATGGAACAGGCCGTGTCGTTTGCTGCTGTTGCAGTTGTTGTCGTCGTCATTTCCGTTTAAATATTGGTTTGCCCAGTATTTACTGCAGTATTTCTGGCTTCGTCGGTCATCTAAATATATCGCGAGGCAAACAAACAAATGGAAAATCGTTGCCAACCACCAACCTCTTGGGGATCTTCCAGGCCGCCTTAGTTGATGGTTTTCCATCTTGAAATACCCGAAAAACTTATTGATTTCATGAGCACCAATGGCTTCCAGCTGCTTTAAAGTAGTAATTAGCGAAGCTTATCGAGTTCTCAATGCTTTTTGCAGATCATAAATAGTTCGTTGTTAGTCCAGCTGTGCTTTGGCTCCGGCTCCGGCTCCTGCTCCGGCTGAAGCTGTTGCAATTGAAATGCGTTTGGTTTTTGTTACGAAACTGGAAATTAATTTTTCCACACACACACATACACACAGGGCATAATTGATATATGAGTATGTGAGAGAGCATACATAGGGGAAGAGAAGGGGTTACAGACAAGGCCCATCAGGCAGGCAGACAGGCAGGCAGTCAGGCAGCCACTGAATGCAAACGATGCGAGATGCCAGAGTCCAGAGTGTCAGTGTCCTCATGTCACTAATTACATGGATGTCAATTTTTCGCTCATCACTGCAGCAGCAACAGCAACAGCAGCAGCAACAGCAACGGCATCGACATCGACATCGGCATCCACATCAGCATCAGCCATTCAATTCAACTTGCCTCAGCCCAAACGTCACCTGCAACTGGCCAGCTGGTTGGTTGGCTGCCCTAACTGCCCTGGTTGTGTCCGGCTCTGTGCTCTGGCTAACTGACAGTCCAACAACCATTTGTGGGTGTCCTGCTGCTCCTGCTGCTGCTGCTGTTGCTGCTGCTGTTGCTGCTGCTGTTGCTGCTGCTGTTGCTGCTGCTGTTGCTGCTGCTGTTGCTGCTGCTGCTGGGCAAGGATTCACTCAACATGCAACGCAAAACCAAACATATTTGGACAGTTTGTGGGCAGCCGTTGGGCAACTGTGGTTCGCCCCACTGTCCCTAGCTCCTGGGCCCCTTCCGGTCCATTGTGACAGCTTCCAACTGTGTCCTACACATGCGTGCCGTGCCGTGCCAGTGTGTGTGCGTGAATATTTTTTATTAAATTTTTCATTATTTGCTGACAGCTGTCGGTAAATGGAATTGTTTATTACACAGCCAGTCAGCCAGCCAGCCAGCCAGTCAGCCAGCCAGTCAGTAAGTCTCACTCACCTGACATGCAAGCGCCACCTCATTGTCGGTGATTATCATAACCGTTTGCACTGACTGTTCATGTCTCTGGTCAGTCAGGAAGCCAGGAAGCCAGGCAGCCAGCTAGCCAGAGCTGAGCCAGGCGTATGTGGACAGCTTTTCAGTTAGCATGACAACACAACATAATTCCCAGCTTAAGCTGCCATCGTTAGACGACCGCAGCCGGCAACTCAAAGTCTCTAATAATTAGCTCAACAGTTAGATTAGCTTAATGAGGTTGCAAGGTTTTTGGCATTCATAATCCAAGCCAAGTGGCACACACTGAACACATTGAAAAACCTACTTCACTGTATGCAAGGGTATGTAAGCTACTGTGGGCATCAGCCAAGGCAGGCGCAGCCTCTGTGAGGAAGGGAGGAGGCAATGAGAGGATGCAATTTCGCGTGCCCTTGTTGGCCGCCTGGTCAAATCAAAATAAGTTGCAGGCAGTTGGCACTTAATTGCCTCAACCGAAAGTGGCAAAGTCTTCATTCGTCTTTGTTGTTGTTGCTGTTGTTGTTGCCACAGCTGTGAGTGTGGCAAGTGGTGCGACTGCTGGTGGCCTGGCAACGACGAACATGAGAACCAATTAAAGACATCGCTGGCTGCATTGTTGCTGTTGTTGTTGTTGGCAAAACGTCAACGACTAAAACTAATTAGCATAACAAGGCAACAAAGCGAGAGTCGCAGCCAAGTGCAGGGCAGCGCAGTGCCAGGCGCTTTGTGTCCATGTATGGGTGGCGCTTCCTGCCAACCCTGCTTTCCTCTGCTCTCCTCTGCTCGCCTCTGGTCCCCTCTGCTGTGCCTGGTTGGGTTTCAAGTCCTCGTCGAGGCGCAAATCAAAAGTTGCGGCATCAAAATGTGCCACCCAAAAGGCACTCGCACCCACCCAGCCACCCAGTCACCCACCCGAGCCGCTATAAACAAATACAATTACAAGTCAACTGAGAGAGCCAGAGAGTTTGTGGCCCAGATGCTGGCTCCATTCCCTAACACAGACGGCCGTCCGCCTGTGTCCGGCTGTCCGGCTCCATTTACACTGACTCTGGCTGCAACATGCAACCGCCAAAGCGCTGCAAACTGCCAGCCGGGTGAGCGCCTGACATTAATATACTGTCGGCATAAATAAAACACAATGAGCCTGGGCTGTTGGGCTGCTGGCCTGGCCAACTCCCTGGCTAACTCGCCAGCTGGCCACACTGGCGACCAAAGCTGCTCTTCGCCAAAAAGAACAAAAAAAAAAAAAACAAATGAAAAGTAAAAATAGGAAAACGCAGCTCTGAGAATGGGTGCCAAAGCGTTATGATTTATGCGCAGCTCCATAAAAGGACAAGGCGACCAACCACCACCACCACCACTCTGACCAGCACTACCCGACACCCACTATCCAGTATCCACTAACCAGAGAGTCAACGCCATCCGCCCACATTCAAATCGGATTCAATGCCGGTCGCTTCCGGCTTCAGAGAGAGCGAGCAAATAAAATATTTCGGCTTGGCGGGTTGCATGTTTCTGATGGCGACGAGACAGCCGCCGAGACAAGCTCAAAGGGATTAAATTAAAATGTCCTTTGAGTTGAGCTTTAATTACTTCCTCTCTGGCTCTAGCTCAAGTCATCTGGCTGCCATTGCCAGCCAACCAACCAGCCAAGGAAAATGTCTTGCTGGCTGCTGCCTGCTGGCTGTCCCATCCGCTGCTGTCTCGTTGTCTTGGCGCAAGTTTGGCGGCCTAAGAAGCCACTTGATTGGACCAGACGACACTTGCAATGCCAAAAGTTCTTCCTGTTTCATGGAGTTAAAACTGCAACAGCAGCAGCAACATTTTCTTAAAAATTTAATATTTTTTTACAGCAAAGAATCCTCCTCCAACAGAGGAGACACAGCCAGAGAGGTCAAATGCAGATCTGAATGTGGCACAAACTGGTTAACAGCTGCAAGAATTGACATCGACACGTACAGCGATGTCGACACCGAAATCCACCAAACAGGACAACAAGACGGAGGACACAGGCATAGCAACAGCCAGTCGGCAGTTGGCAGCTTCAGGTCATTCATTCTCATCAGCGCTTTGGGGATTTGTTGTAGCTTCTCGCAGCGCCTGTCAGCCGAGGCGTGCGTGACTCGTGCGTGACTACAGACAGAGCTAGATGAGAGGGGGGAAGGGGTGGGTAAGCTGGCGCTCACCGGCAACAAACAAATGGCAAATTAATTGCCCACCCGCCATGGCAATGGTAGAACGGACCCCTGGACATGGGTAGCATGTTGTCGTCGTCTCCGACGCAACGGACTGCAATCGATTATTTATTTATTTATGTCGCGCTGGGCTGCTCCGCCTTCAATTGGCTACAATCGCTTGACGCTTATCTCCGGGACGTGAACGTGAACGTGGGCGTGGGTGTGGGCATGGCTATGGGTTTGGCCTTACAAATATTTTGCATATCATTGACAGAGAAGCAAAAGCCTTAGAAAGACGATGCCAGTCAGGCAGTGAGGCAGTCAGGCAGTGAGGCAGTCAGGCAGTGAGGCAGCCAGCCGGCAAGTCCTTGGTCCCTTGTCCATCGTACGTTCGAGCTGCCTGCTCTGCCAGGCTCTGCCAGGCCTTTTGCTTTTGTTGTGGGGCTTTGCATACATTTTAGGCCCTGTGTCTCTGTCCCAAAGTCCTGGCCGTCTGCTCTCGCTCGCTCTCTCTCTCTCTCTGCATGGAATTTATTTGAGCAAATTTGCAAATTATTGCGTTTCGTGCCGAGCCTGGAACGTGGACATCTATTACGATGGCCATTTACATTTGACAATTGCCTTGTTGGCATCTTTTTAATGGGCTTTCACTTGCTATCCGTTCCGCTCCGGCTCCAATTCCAACTCCAACTCCAGCTACAGCTACAGCTACAGAATCCCGTCTCGTCTCAAGACGATTTTGCACGCTGGTTTTGCGCTTCGCTTTTTTAATGTATTTTTATGGCCTCTGAGTGGATTTGGCCCAGGCCAGGCCAGGCCAGTCAGGAGAAGGACGAGATGCCTTAGGTTCACATTGGTTTGTTGTTGTTGGCCGTCAGGAATTGAAGCCGCAAGGAAAAGGCTCCGGGAAAGTGAAAAGTTTCCATTTAAAATTTGATCAAATTGGCAACATTGCGTTGCCCAGAATGAACAGCACTTGGCCACATTCTTGATGTAAAATAATTACTCAGAGGCGGCCATCAGTCCGGTTTGGCTTTTGTATTTTTGGTAGCCGGTCCAAGTGTCCATGTTGCCCAGGCCCAAATCATACTCAACTCACACTGTTGTGTCCTCTATGGCTGTCGCTGTTCACTCATCAGACAGGACAATTCAATTGGCCAGCTTCGTCTACGGGCTGCGTCAACATGGAACACAACGGCGAAGGCAAAGGCATCTGACAGGTCCTGGCCTATGCATTTCGATTCGGATTCAGCCATTCAGCCATTTGGCCAATCGGCCCACCCAACGCACATTGGTATGCCGATATGTCAGGCAGCAAGTAGCCGGCTCCGGTCATTTGGTGTGGGAAAGGGGCGTTGATGGTCAGACAAATGACGACCTGGTCAACAGGAGCAGCAGCAGCAGCAGCAGCAGCAACCATTACATTCTATACGCATCCGCATCTAACACGAACTCACAGTTCGAACTGCCAATTAACTTAAAAAACCCGCAGTAACGGGCAAGGCTATCTGTAGGCATCACAATGGTCCCCTAGAGTTGCACAAATGCCAGATCCAGGCTACAGGACACAACACAGCGCAGCAATACACAAAAAAAAAAAAAAAAAGAAGGAAAATATGTAAGAATTTTCCATTGACCAATTGACCAACTACGAAATACTCTCCAAGTCAAAGGTTTTCCCAGACCTCGGCAAGAACTAAACCAAAAATTTCCCTACAAATAAAATAGTTTCAAGTCGAAAGAAAATATTTAAAAATTCTTTGACAAACAATAAAGCAATCTAAATGGACATTCTTATAGGCAGGAGCAGCAAATAGCGATACCCTTTAAGGAATTTTTGTTGCCTACACACTGCATGCGACCTGTATGACACTGACACTGACACTGACCCGAGCGGAGCCAAGCCGAGCTGAGCTGAGCCGGGCTGAGCTGAGCTGGTGCTGCATTCCATTTCACTGCATCGCTGGCATCAATTAAAAATTCTATGATTTTACACTTGATTGCCTGCGTTTTGGGATTGTCAAGGCAACGGTTGCAGCATCAGCGGATCCAAGTGCGGAGCTTCAACTGGAGTTGAACATTCAAGAGCAGCTCAACTTTGACTGCCTGCTGCTCAGCACCAGAATTCTAGCCATCCTGGCCATCAAGTTGGCTGGTCGAGTGCTCAATTGCTCAATTAGTCAGGCCAGAGTGGCTAAAAACTTGTCTGCTGTCGGCAGAATTTTAAAGCTGACTGTCCTCTCTGCCTGTGCCTGTACCTGTGTCTGTCTGTCAGCCCATATGTCTGTGGTTATTTCCACAATTATTCCTTCGACTTTGGAATGTACTGCTTGTCCTCATCGGCTTACACTGATTTGCCGAGAGCCTGATATGTCCAGCTTATGGTTAACTATGCAGCAGGTGATCAATGGCTTTTGCACAGACTGTACTTGGATTTATGTCATTTTGGCCACCTTGTTGGCTGTGGCCAGCTCGCCTATAACACAGATAAAACGGACAACATTTTAATACCCTAAGTGGGATTTATTTATCGTTTGGACATAGCCGATGCCGGCAGGAGCTTTGTCACAAGCCTCATGGATGAAAAAAGGCAGCTAGCAAGAGTCAGACTGTTTAGGGATCTCTGAAGTGCTCATTACTGTATCATATAGTTGCAAGATTAAGTAAATTTGATGCTTAACAACTCTATTGAGGTTTTTTATACCTAAAACCTATTTATTTCTGTAGAAAAAAACCGTTTTAGTTGACTTTAAGCGGCCTGTTGTGTGAGAATTGTTTACTGACGAAAACTGTAGCATACATTTCAGCTGAGCTGCATAAGCGTATGCAGTTTATCGCTTGTTTAAATTCATTTCGATGAATATGACAATTAGTTTGTTCTGTTTTTTTTCTGCTCTGCTCTAATCAACGATTTTTAAGCTGTAATTAAGCAAACCAAAAATTGTCTGACATATGCGTGGGCACAGAATCTCTCTCATGGATACAGACACATGCACAGCAGCTGAACAGAACCAGTGTGGCTGTGCCTGTGTGTGCGTGTGTGTGTGTGTTTTTATAATACCCCAAAGAATTTAACACATTTTATTTCAAATTAAATATTTAATGTAACAACAAATTGATATTTGAATTATTAAAATACAAAATAATGCGTTGACCAGCCTGCATATGCATGCCTGCCTCTGGCTGAATCTATCTGTGTGCGTGAGTGTGTGTGTGTGTGTGTGTGTATAGGTGAATGTTCAATTTAACAAACACATTTGCGCCTCACTGCCTGCCAGTACTTGGCATTTTGTGTGTTTATTTGCATAGCGGAAATATCAGCGACAAAGTTACCAAAATATTGAAAAACAAATAAAATAAAATTTGCATAAATAAATGTATTTGTCAGTGTGCCAGTGTGTGTGCGTCTGTGTTGGCAGCGTGTTTTAAATCCCTAAAGCACTAGATTCAAATAACAACAACAAAAGTAGCAAAAGGCAAATAAACAACAACAACTCGAACGACAGCAGCAACAGCAGCAGCAGCAACAACGGCAACAAATTAACAACAAACAAGCGACGTCACGCCAAGCTGCAAAAAGCCAAAAACATGCCAATCATACACACACACACACACACAAACACACTGCCAGACATACATAGAAACATATGTACTGTCCCAGGGATTTTTTGCACCTAAAGGCCTCTCTGCCCCCTGGTCATATCGGGCGATTAAAAGCAAATCTCTTGGCTACATTCTGTTGGTTTGACCAGCATCGCATCAATAATGGCCAAAGCAATTTGCCCAAAAACTTCAAATAAAAGTGTTGGAAATGTCTCATTGGCCTCAGTCATTAAAAACACTGAAAAAGTGCCTCAATGGTGTTGATATCTGCTTGGCCGCTTTATAGTTGAACCCAACGATTCCTGAAAGACTTGAATGACTTCTGAATGGGGTACAGAGTCTACCAAGCTTCGGTTTTATGTCTCAGGAACAATATGGTCCAAGAGGTCCACCGATCAGCTGGCTGTAGACCCTCTAGACAGCACCAGAGACACTCAAAGGCCTTTAAAAGAGTCCACTGCTTGGGAGATTTATATTGAACAGCAGAAATTATTTCTAAAAAACCGAAATCTTTAAGAATTTAAGGTAAATTTCCTACCAAAGATTTTCTATTCACCAGTTGACACAGTAGTTTCCCCCCTGAAACAGGGAAACAGGGGAAACAGGGGATTCATAAATGAATCCAAATTGATATGCATTTGATTTGATTATCACAGTTTATTCGATGTATTCCAATGGCAGAGCCTGAATGAAGGGTAGAAAAAAGTGAGAAACGAAAAGAAACTGAAATTCGTTGAATGCCGAAGGCTAATTGCAATCATTTTCCTCTACACTGAGATCGAGTTGCCATTCAGATTTGTTGTTTGTCGTTTGATTTTGGTTGGCTGAACATTAATTTAGTTGAAATAATTTATTAAATTAAATAAACACAATGCAACACCAATGAACAGTCCATGTAAATGAATAAATAAATCAATTTTGCAATATGCTAGATGGATGACTGACTGACTGGCTGCTCGGTCCGTTCTACACTGCAACAATAGCAGCAACAACAATTGAAATATGTAAAATATTTTCATAGATTTTGTTGATTTGCCTTGCAAAGTGTGCAAACAGCAAGTTGAACTTTGCGGTATTTGATAGTTAATTTGTTATAAATTAAATGAAAAGTCCTTCATGGCAGGCAAACACACACACACAACACACCACTTGACATGCCTGCCGCATTCTAATGTCTGGCAAAAGCACAAACTTTTCCAATCACCAAAAAAAAAAAAAACAAAACGACGAAAAGAGAGGAAAAACATTTCCATTTCACAATGTTTATCAAGTCACCTTTCGACATTTGTATATTTGGAGACAAAAAAAAGAGGGAAAAACGAAAACAAAGCAATCGGAAGCAGCGGAAATCAAAGGCAAACTGGCAGCAAACTGCATCCACAGCCACCCAAGCTCCACTCAGCTCAACATGCAGTCCTCCTAGACACTTTCCTGCCCCTCCCACTGTCCCACTATGCCTGCCGAAAACCCAAACCTCTGTCACCCACCGCCACCGTCTGTTGTTTTGGCGACAACGCCGCTCTCCTGTTGCTGACAGTTTTCTTTCTGCTTTTGCCTTGTGCTGTTGGGCTTGGGATTTTCTTTCGGTTTTTCTTTTGGGTTTTTTTTTTTTTTTGGTCGCGTGCGCGCGCGAAAAATTAGGAAAATATTGTTTGGCTTTTGTTTGCCTGCCAGATCCCTCAGCCTGGCGCTTTCGTTTCCATTTTTATTTATTTTTCTGTTTTCTCTTTTCTATTTGAGCATCAAATAAGCGGATTTCAATTTCAATGCCAATTCAAAGTGCCGCTATTATTTCTCTATTTTTTTCCTACGTTTTATTCTCTTGCCCAGTAGGCGGGACGACAATATTGAATGCCCTCCTGGTCCTTCTCACATAGCTGAGGAGCAAAATTCCTTTGCCTTTCTCTAGACCAAAGGGAAATCTAATTTTGCTCTAAAATTTAGTTGACAAAACCACGATTATTCAAGTCTCTCGTTGCCTTCTTGCTGTCCAGGGGCTGCCCTTTGCCATTCCCCCGTGTATCAGATGGGGGGGGAAATATTTTATCCACCCAACATAATTAGGGAATTTCAATTACCACAACCGTGGGCCGACTTGAATGCTATCTACGTGATACCAATTACTTATCCTGGTAATTGAAAAATGAAAATCAAACTGAAACAACAGAAACTACAGCCATAATGATGCCAAACAGTTGAGTTTAATGGCCACAGATAAGTAGCCCGGGCCGTTGAGCTGGCCGGAAAGAAAGGAAAACTAACTGCCACCGTCTACATTTCCATTCTCCATGATTGTGTTCCATTTACAACTGCCTAACCTGGTCTCTGGTCTGGGTTGGCTCTCCCTCCACTCCATCGCCTTCAATAAATACGAACAAAGGGTCCAACATCCATTTAGCGTCCCGGTAATTCTTCTTGCCACCCCCCAGTCTCCCAGGCTCCCACTGCCTGGGAGAATTTTTTTTTTCCTGCTCCCCTGCTTCATACCTTGAAATCTCAATTTTCTCATTCCGCAGAAAAACTGAACTTTGGCTTGACTGTTTGGTTGATTTTTGTTTTTTTTTTCCTGTTCTTTGTTTTATTTGTATTTAATGTTGTTGGTGTTGTTGTTGTTGTAGTTGTGGTCTCTGTGCTCCTTGTTGTCCTTGTTATTATTATTGCTGTTGCTGCAGCTCCAACTCCAGCTGCTGTTGTTGTTGCTGTTGTTGCTGTTGTTTTAAATCCATTAGGATATGACAACCCCTGCTTAAATTCAGTTAAATTGTTTTCTCTTTGGGTTTACATTTCTTGGCAACTTTATAATTGTTTCATGTGTTTAAACCACTGCCGCCAACGACGAAGGATGCGAATTGTGGGCAGCCAGCGAGAGGAGCGACAGCGGGGACACACAGTCAAGCCAGCCAAGGCAGCGAAGGCGCAAAGCTAAGAAGCAAGAGGCGGGCCAAAAGCATAAGAAATAACCGGCCAAGGAACCAGCAACAGAAACTGAATCAGAATCTCAACAGAGTTGGAACCAGAGACAGAGACAGAGGCAAAGACAGAGCTGGAGCCGGAGTCGAGGCAGAGCCGGCAAACAGAGGAAAAGCAAAGAAGTTTTCAGTAGCCTCGGGAGAATTTTTCCATTTTCCCCAATGTCCTTTCCTTGCCGTTCGTTTCGTTTCGTTTCGGTTTGCTTGTTGTCGCTGTCGTTGCTGTTATTGTTCTTCTTATTGTTGCTGCTGTTGCTGTTGTTGTTACTGTAAAACAATCAACAAAATAAAAAGTGAAATAAATAATGAAAAAGTAAAATGAAAAAGGCAACCAAAATATAACGACAAACAACAAAAAACAGAAAGGGGAAGACAGGGTTGGGTGACTGTCAAACGGTAACTTTTTCTACACGAAGCTCATATACCCTTGTGCCTATCTGAACTAAGAATGAAATAATTTAATAAACGAAGATTTATTTATAATTTTTCATATGAGAAACCGATTGAAACCAACTGAAAAAATTAATAAATAATTTTAGCTAAACAGTTTAGTTCTCTGAACCATTAAAAGTTCATTGGCAGCTCAAATGAACTAAAGTGAACCACCAAAAGAGCTTTATAATTCCTTCAATGAATTCCTCCAACAACTTTTAACTACATAAATATTCTCTATAAATTATTTTTTCCGCGTTTTTTTCTCCCTGCTTGAAACCGTGTCCTCAACTTGAAACGTTTACAGTGCGACAGATCTGCTGTCACTCGTAGGCATGTGTATGGGTGGAATGTCCTTATTCCTGCGAGACTGGGGGGAGGCGCTGCTCCAATCCATTCTCCCCCCCCCCCCCCTTCCTTTGTATATATTTTCAAACACTTCCTCTTTCCCCTGAGTTTGTTTGTTTTTTTTTTTTTTTTTTTTTTTTCGTTGTGTTGAGGAGGCGGGAGGCGGGAGTCGGGAGTCGGGGTGCCTGCCTCGCGGAAATCACGGCTGCATACCACGCGAAGCAGGCAGGGTAACCCGGCACCAACGCTCAACCACACCTTCTTCTATTCAGCCTCAGCCTCAGCTCAGCCCACCCCGCCCAACCCAAGAGCTGGAGAGCCGAGTCGCAACCAAGACAGGGGCTAACCGGCAACATTTTTACATGTGGTGACTGTGACGGTGATGTCGACATCACCGGCGACTGACGGACCAGAAAATAAGCATTCACCTTCTGCCCACCACCTCCAACTTCTGCTCCCGCTGCTGCTCCTGCTGCTGCTCCAGCTCCTGCTGCTCCTGCCTATCTGCTTCTGTCTGTCCACTGTTGATGTTTTTGGCGTGTGGTAAATGGTGAGGCCGAACGGTGGTGGCTCTGGCCAGGTTTGGGTCTGTTTCAGATTGAAGCAGTGGGGTGGATGGGCCAGAATCTGGCTCTGGCTCTGAGCCTGGATCTGAATCTGGCGGGGTGGTGGTGGGAACATGAGAGATTGAAGTTGAGCTGGGCGGCTGCTTTGCTGTGTAGTGTACTTTTGGTTACTTGAGTGGCGGCTCTGGCAAATGTTACAAATATTTCAAATATTTTAAATGGCACACACACGCGTACACCTGTGTGTGTGTACTCATCACATATACATATGTAAGCTGTATAGGCGGGTGAACCCAAAACTTTCTCATCGAGACCTTTTTTGCATTATTAATGGCAAATTTCAATTAGCCTTTTGCAGTAAACGTAGACAAGTTTAGACACAAAGAGAGACAGCAAAAAGGTTACACAAAATTATAGAGACAGACAGAGAGAGAGAGAGAGAGAGGGAGAGAGGGAGACAAACAGAGTTGAAAGGTAGAGAGATGATTGAAGAGTTTAGTTGATAAAAGTTGCAATTAAGTTTGCTGCTACAAAGCTGCTTTGCCAAACTCATTAAAACGTCTCCACCGGAAAATTTAAAGCCTACGCTTGGTATTGTTGCCAGGCCACTTGCCTGATCTAAGCATTTACAACAAGACTTTATGCCTAGCAAGCTCAGCTAACTTTAGAAATCATACATCTGAGAGTTTTCAGATCAATCAGCTCTTTGACTCAGGTAGCTGCTCTTTCTGATTGTTTAGCTGACTGTCATAGCATTCAGGAACTGTTGGAACCGCCCCCCCAACAGTGGTTGAAAGTAATTTCATGTGTTTCGTTTGGCATACGAGTCAAAAGTGGAAAGTCAATTCCAACAGGCTGGCTGTCCTGCTTGTGCTACGTCTGTGTGTGTGTGTGTGTGTGTGGGTGCACACCTGTGGACATATTTTAAAGCAAAACAGGCAGGATGAGATTGGCATGCTGGTGGGTCCTGCAGCCTCCGCATCCTCTTATCATTAATGTTAACAGCAGCAGCAGCAGCAGGAGGCTGCGCGAGCTATGGGAGCACTTCAAGGCAGCAGCGGCAGGAATTTTTCCATACCCACATGGTGTGCGTGTGTGTGTGTTTGGGTATAATCATATGTGTGTGCCTATATCGCACCAGTCTGCCTGTATGCGTGCGCGTGCGTGAGTGTGTGCGTGTGTGTGTAAAAGGTAAGCACTTCCGTTTCCGCTTTCATGTTGTCCTTTCCGCTCTCTGCCTGTCCCCGCCCCGCATAACCGTTCTTAAGCTCTGTATGTCAGGCAAATTTCTACATAGGTGTGTGTGTGTGTGTGTGTGTGTGTGTGTGCGTCCTGTTTGTTGTTGTCCTGCTGGCCAAAGAGTTGAGACCAAAGCCCCAAAAATCAGTTCAACAAACTGAGTCGATGGCATGGCGTCTGCCTTGCATTTATGTTATGTCCTGCCACGCCCCCCTCCCCACAGCCTCCACCGCCCAGATATCTAAATTATTTAAAGATAATTTGACTGGATGTTTCAGCATTTGACATCCATTTTACATTCACTTTACATACATCGCAGACGAAACGTATGAAATGTCACAATGAAAACCTAAAAAAAAGCAAAAGCCAAACAACCAACGACAGAGAGAGAGAGAGAGAGAGAGAGAGAGGGGCGGCAATCAAAGGACCAAGACAGGATGGGAAAAATATGCTTTTTAGCTTGTTTGCGGTTTCTGTGTTGTATTTTCCCCGAGTGTTTATGCTGCTGGGTTTGCTTCTCTTATTTGATTTGACTGTGTTTCCAAGCCTTTGTTTTGCCTTTTGCGCCGCCAACCCTGTGGTAACTGTCCACCCATCAGCCTCTTGTCCTTCCTACATGAGAGTCTGTTTGTCTGTATGTGTAACTGCAGCGTATCCTGTCCAGTGCCCACAGCTATCGACGTCGTCATCATCATCGTCGTCGTCGTCGTCGTCATCGTCTTGTCGTCGTCTGTGGCTCCTGCGGCAAATTAAAATTAGTTGTTTACTTTGCTCAACATCAACAAATAAGCGCGCTGCTGCCAACAACGGACTCAGCCAGGCTAAGCTCAGCCTTGGCCATGGCCATGGCCACGTCCGGTTCTCTCTCTCTCTCTCTGAGCCTTGGAGTTGACTCTATCGAAGCATTAAAAAGAAATCAGTTTGTCCCCAGACGAAAGTCTAAGTTAGTTAACTGCAAATGCAAATTGAAAAGCCCCACAGACCACAGCCCAACCAGCCACCAGTAAAATAAAGCAAAAAATTTCACTCAAATTTCTCTTTAAAAAATTCTAATTTTATTCAGACAGACGGTGATCGGTTGAGACCTAGATATTAAGCAGATCGGTTAACCTTTCTATATATTCTATAAAGCCATTGACTACATCATATAGCTGTCTTATGAGCCTTTTCCAGAGGCAGCTTGAACTGCAAAGATTTTAATTGCTGTTGCTCCCTTTGAATTCTTTGAATGACAATTGAGCCGAATGGGCAAGGCCAAGGGCAGTCAGTCAGGCAGGCAACATGAATATTTGATTAATTGACTGCATGATGATTTCATTCTTTACACACACACAGACAGACACATAGACAAATGATCGTTGCCTACAACAAGGCAATTTACAATGCAAAACAGTTGCAATTCACCCATTAGGGTGGCTCCAAACTGCATGAAACTATGCAGACTCCAATGGTCATGAGAAGTGAGACAAAGGAGAAACCATTCTAAGCAGTTTGATAGGGGAAAATCCTGCAGAAAAAACAGTTGAATGGGATTAATAAAATAATTATTTGAAGCAATCAATTAGGCGGTTGATGGCTCTCTGAATGACTCATGAGAAAGCCGATCTGTTTGGGAAAAAAATGAGATTAAAAGAGCAAAAAGGATAAATGATTTTCCACTCTATGCCTGGAGGCTGGAGGACATTAATGTCTGTCAGTCAGTCAGCCAGACAGATGACCCCTCTCCCCCCCAAAGCAGCTTTCCTTTCGCCCACTTGACAAAGTGAACACTTGTTTACCTAATGAGCCTGCTCCACACTTGACCAACTTTTTTTCGGCGGTGGGTTTGGGTCGCACCCTAATGTTAAATGCAAATGTCTCTGCCTCTCTTTCTCTGTCTCTCTCTGTGTGGGTGGAGTGTGTAAAATGGCGCCACATTGCCACGGTATTAACTGGCTTTGAGTGGCACCCTGCACATGGCTCTGTACATTCGTCCTGCCAGCCAGCCAGCCAACCTGACTACCCGCCTGCCCGCCTGACTGACTGTCGGTCCGCCTGCCTGGTTGGCTGCCTGCCTGGTTGGCTGCCTGGCTGGCTGCCTGAGGGATAATAAGTGCATTGGAGCATCAAATCAATAAAACGCGCGCATTGCACATGCTGAACGCCGAACGCCGAACGCTGGACACTGAACTGCTGAGAGTTGGAGGCCTCCACCCACCCCTTAATACAATGAATGCATATGCGGGTATTGAGGAGCAGGGGAACAGGGGTAGCAGGGGACCAGGGATGGACAAGAATTCGCTGCATCAGTGACTCCAATTGCGAAACATTGTTAATTTATGCAAATTTAGCCACCGCCGTGGACGGGCGTCGTCGCGAATGCCGCCCGCTTTGTGCAACGCCAATGAGGCAAAAGCTGCGGCTGGCAACGGCTCCTGGAAGTAAATGCCACAGCAGTCCGCCACAGTTGCGACCGCAACGCCAACAACATTAACGCCAGTTGCCATGGGAAACGTAGAAAGGATTCACCAAAGCACAGGGAGATGGATACCCTGGCTGGCAGCGTGCAATAGGCGTTGACATTGCGGGGCTCCATAGTGTGGGGCAACCGACAAGACTTGCATAATTTGGAGCCGGAGCTTCGAGCTGGGAGCTTGATTTCCATGCCAGAAGAGCGTGCATTATGGGACACAAAACAGGAAAAAAAAAGCAACCAGAAAGGGACCAGGAATATAGCAGTCGCTGGTTATATTTTTGTCAACGGCCTGCTGCTGCTGCTGCTGCTGCTGTGGGCGCCCTGGGCAATGGTCCCTGGTGCTAAGGGTGCTGAGCGAATTACCACGTGGAATGTTTGCCTTGGCCAACGTCAATTGGCGCCGACAAGGGGCGGTCATTAGCCAAAAGTGCCTGGAATGGGAGGCAAACAGGCCGAGCTGTTTTCATCAATCATTGCTCGGGCAGCCCTGACGTTGGCTACGGCAAAGTTTTACAATTAGACAAAAGGAAAATGCAAGAAGTTTGTTGCCTCTACACTCCTTCATTCGCCCCATTCACTCGTTCCCCCCTCTCTCTGTGTGATTCTCCACCTGCCCGGTCTGGTTAATATTTTTCATAGCGCGAGCAGCTGATGGTCGATAAGCCTACAAATTGGCTGCTCACTGATAATACGAGGATTTTTGACAATTATAATGGATGTTGGTTGGCCTGATACACACACACACACGTATGCGTGTGTGTATCTGTGTGCAGCGACTAACTGTATTTATTGTATTGTCTAGACATGGCAAAACCGCATTGCCTGTATCGCATTTGAGTTTCGTTTTTATACATCATGGTTTAACCGCATTAAATGAAGCAAAATTAAAAAATCCAGCAAAAGGTCATAAAAAGGCAGAAAATAAATATAAAAGAATAAAAGAATAATTCAAAATGCAGCGCTTAATTGTTCAATTTTATACAATTTCTGGCTTCAAAGGGCATACGCAATGGCCCATAGATACACCTACATGTGGGCCACGACTGCTCTCTGATGCCAGTTTACACC
>JAWNPV010000434.1:0-20293 GCA_035078785.1 Collessia kirishimana
GAGATAGGGAGAAAGAGAAAGAGAGAGAGAGAGAGAGAGAGAGAGAGAGAGAGAGAGGGAGAGACAGAGAGTTCAGCTTCAGGGCTTATCTCAGCCTTTTCAACCTTTATTTAATCGTAGTCTAATGAATGAATTCATGAATTCTTAAGCCGCATAAACTATTTCTGCTATCAAATAAATAGACGGACAGACATGCAGACACACACATACATACAGGCAGGCAGGCAGACTGTTTGTCATTTGTCATTTGGCATTCGCATTGTGTGCTGTTCAAGTGTTCATAATGAATTTAATCGCGTATGTTTATTGCTCACTTTACTTAGGTTCCCTCTGATTCTATGTCTTCGTCCGTCTGTCTGTGTGTGTGTGTGTGTGTGCTCACGTGCGTGTGTTTGTATATTTGCACAGGAAACATTCACACAAGTTGTTTTTGTAGCCATTCATTGTCGCCACACACAATTTCTGTCGCTCTGTCTCTCTGTCTCTCTCTCTCTCTCTCTCTGTGGAAGTTGACACTTTATCATTTTGTCACGCTTCTTGTTTGCCAAGTTGGTATCCTCGTCAGTGTGTGTGTGTGTGTGTTGTTGTTCCTTTAGCTCCTTTTTTGCATATTGATTTATCATTGTTAATGCCATAGCTATTGCCATTGCTATTGCTGTTGCTGTTGCTATTGCTGTTGCCGTTGTCATTCGTTGTGCCTTTTTGCTGGCAAAGCCGAGAGTAAATTGTTTGCATATATTAGACACATGACTCGTATAGCATTTGAAATGAAGTTCATTTGAAAATAATTGCAGTTTAAGTTGATTTTGTTGTCCTTCTTGTTGGCTGACACAACAGCTTGAGGTCTGCGGAAGACTCCTAATGAATGCGCATTGGAAATGCCACCAAGGAAATGACTACGTTTTGACCAATTTGCTAAGACACAACACACACACAACCAGGGGCTGTCATTGGGCGGGCTTTTGTGAAAAATTAATGAAATAAAACACTGAGAAATGCTCCAGCAGTTGCACCTTGCCAGGGCTGCCAAAAAACCCCTGAATAAATGAGACCTTAAAGAGCTCACTGCCCACTGGTCGTAATCAGTAACATAAGCTGAAGCAAATGTCCAACGAAACAGAGAAAAAACCCAAAAAAAAACCAAAAAAAAACCGGAAAAAAGGAAAGAATAAAGGGAACACAAAAATAACAGAAAAAACCAGAAAAAACATGCCCAAGAGTGCCAATTAGAAACTCAACACGTTGGCCAAACCAAACCAAACCAAAGCAGCAGCAGCCGAGTGAAGCACACAAAACTAAAACAAAGCAGCAGCAGCAGACCGAAATGGCCAACGTCGAAGTAACCAACTCTGGTTGGCTAATCGTTAACAACATGGCCACGTGTTAAGTACTAAAGTTACATTTTATACCAGGCAGATGACCAAAGGACAATGACAGGACAACCGTAGCGCAAGCGGAAGGTCCAGGGCCATCTCAAAAGTACAATGAGCTCGACTGGTGGGTGAAAATGCATTTCACTTTGTGCAACGCATTCATCATACAACTGCTGCTCACCGAAGCACTGAGAACAAACAACATAGAAAGATCCTGCGACATCAATGGCTTTCACTGGGCACCAAATACCTCGCCACCTTGCATATATAAAATGTTTATAGCATACTTATATGGGCAACTTAACTGAGCAGTTAGATTGATCGCTTCAACAGGTCATCAGGGTTGCATTTAAATGAAATGAGAAAATTGATTTAATTTCCCCTATTTCCGTTCAGTGTAGTTGGCAATTAGCTTTGGCTATGCAAGGACAAGTTTAGTGGACATAAGTAACTGCCATGGGGTTGGTCAGTGTGTGAGGCCAGAGGGACGAACTGGATTACCGGGATTCATATGAGGGCTGCATTGCTGACAAAATCGGCCGGCTAAGCTGCAACGTCAACACGTCGCCCCCAAAAACACTGCATGACAACACAGCACAGCACACAGCACACCCAACAGGACCAGCCAAGCACATGGCTGGGCCGTGTCCCTGGCCGCTGATCCTGATCCGACTAAACCAAAATCGCTATCAATTTGCGTTTGTAAATACATTTTAATGGCATTTCAAAGTGAAGCCAGGTTTGAACTCCACGCAACCAGGCAGCCACCAGCTACGCACACCCACGCACACCCACGCACACCCACGCACACACCCACGCACACACACACCACTCCGGCCATACCGACCATGCCGTAATCAATTTGAAAATTTGAGCGCATTGTGGCCGCAGTGGGTATAACGGCTGTTGGGTTGGCAGGCCAATTGCTGGCCCCACAGACTGCCAGGATGGAGGAGAGTCGGTGAGGCTGGTTGTGTGGCAACTGAGTGACACCGGAAATTCAAACTACTTCCTGTTTTGTAGTTGGTTTTTCGTCCGTGTTTCATTTGGACTCGGGCTTTTGCTTTTCCCTCTGATGGATGGTTGGATGGGAAGGGGCGCTACGCACACAGACAGAGACACAGAGCTGCGTTCCCACTTGCACCGTGTTGTGCCGATTTGATTTGTTTTCATTGTAACGAGCCTTTTATTAGCCTCCCACCACCAGCGTTGTGGATCCCCGCACCGGGCCAACTCTATCGTCATCATCAATGGTGGCGTCCCCCTTTGGTGTGTGTCTGTGTGTTGGTGTGTTGGTGTGTTGGTGTTGATGTGTTGTTGTGGCTCTGTTCGTTAAATGCAAACACCAAAAGGGTTTTCAAAAAACAACAATCAACGCCAACAGCAACAGCAAACGAACGAACGAACGAACGACCGACCAAACGACCAACAACAGAGAGACAGAGACAGGCAACATGGGGGTTTGGGGTAGCCGTGCGGCAGCGCCACCAGCGACGACCATCAGTAGCGGGCAGCCCAACCCGTTTTCGATTCTGTTTGCTCTACTCCAGAGCTCTGCCAGAAGGGCACACACAGCACCTACAATGTAGGTCAGTCAAATAAAATGTTTTCATTGCGAAACTCTTCGATTCTAAAGAAAACTTTGGCTCAAGCAGCGCATTGTTTGCAGGACAGAACCGAGCTGGGCAGGGGAGCACCCAGGTTAGTTAGGCCAGCCGCCAGGCATTTTTGCACAGACAGATCATGAATCTGATATGTCTAGTAAAGAATTCTCTTTGGTCATTAGAGTTAGAGCTGATGTAAGGTGAAAGTATACAACCTGCTGTGACCCTAATAGCTACTTAAGACCATTAACGGTGGTATTTTTGGTATTTTTAAGGTAGAATGAATTAATAAAGTTGACAGGATCAGACAGTGATATAACATATTTTCTTCAGTCATGGGGCTAAAGCTGATACACAACCAGCTGAAACCCTAAAAGCAACTTTAGACCATCAACTTTGGTATTTTTGGTATTTTTTAATAATTTTCCTTAATAAGCTTGCCAGGATCTGTGATATAAAGAATTCCTTCGGTTATTAAGATGATGTAGGTTGGAAGTATACAACCGGCTGCCATCATAATAGTAACTTTAGAAGATCAATGTTGGTATTTTTGGTATTTTTTTATTATTTCTCTACATATAGTTGTGATATAAAGAATCCCCCTTAGTCATTGTGTTAAAGCTGATGTAGGGTGGAAGTACACAGCCAGCTGTAACCTTAATAGCAATTTTAGACGATAAACGTTGGTATTTTAAAATTTTTTCTTACACATATGGAAAATATTTTTAAATAAAATTAAAAAGAAGGGGAAAAACCCCAACAATGACAAAAGAAATGTAACAGACTGATTCTCCCACTGATTTTTCTTGCCTTGGTCACCTTAGTCCATCAGTCTCTAACCAACTGACGAGTGGTGTAAAAATTTTTTAATTGCCACATATTGTGTGAGGGTGGCTATACGTATGCGTCAGTGTGTCTGTGTGTGTGTGTGTATGCGTTATTGTCAGTCTGTAGGAAAGCGATTTGCATACAAATTTGGCACGAAGAGTAAATATTTAAGCAGCTACAAAGTGTGAGTATTAAATTTTTGATACTAATTAATTATGCATGTGTAAATTTCGCAATGAAAATTATTATTCCGCTATACTTTTCAGCTCTCCACTAACACAAATACCCAGGCAGGCACAGACACAGACACAGACACAGACGCACACGGTTAGCTTTTAACAAATCAAATCAAATGCTGGACAAACACACAATGACTGAGGGGGTGTGTGTGTGTGTGTGGTTGTGTGGCAGTGTGTGAATGAATTTCAATTGTTGTTTATCACAGCCAATGTTGGTTTTTGGTTTATTGGGCTGCCAACTCGCGCTAATTATGTAATTGGATTAAATAGTAACTTACAGACCGATGAGGTGATGTCATGTTTATTTTTTCACTATTTTCCCAACTAAATGTTGTTATTTTTCTTTACTATTCCGAAAACAACATGTTAAAACGCTATCTTAATGGCATCAAGGCCTCTCAGGCAGAAATTAACCCACCAGCCTAGAAGTATGCTGCAGTAAAAGGAAACTACTCAGGTACAGAAGGTTGCCTGCTTCACACACTAAATCATTAGAGTCCTGGGCTGCTACCTGGGTAAGAGGAAACCTGGACTTAAGCTGGCTTTCAAATTATGTTGAAGGACCTTCTGGCCAAGTCTCCAATGGCCAGAGGCATCTGGCCTGGTGTTATATGGCCAGTGGTGACATTCTGGACAGCAGAGGCGACCAGAAGTGAATTTATGAGCCAAGGCAAGCGAAGGCCCAGGACTTCATTCTATATGCATATGGCCAGGGTTTCTAATGATCAGATTATGCTTGTCCAGTGGGAAACAACCACAGCAACCTGCTGTGTGTAGTGCAAGGAAAAACCAGGAAAAATCTTTCAATACATTAAACCCATAAACTTTCCAAAGCACTTGCCAAGGCAATAATAACAAAACATTAACTCCAAACACCAGCAAAGGAGCTGAGACTCGACTCGGCTCTCTAAACAATGAACAACTGCATATGTGTGGAGATAAATACTCAGCAAAGCGCCAAAGGACTACAGAGTATCAAAGCAAAAAATTCTATTAAAACTTTTTCACTTTTTCGCCTTCAAAGGGGCTGCCTGTGTCCGTGTGGGAGTGTGTGGGAGTGTGTGTGAGTGCTCAATTCAAAAGCCAAGAATGCCAATAAATAATTTATATACATACATCTTCGATATACACTTAAAAAAATAGGAAAAACATTCATAAACTTGACCTCTGTCTACTGTAACTTGGCTTCTTACTCGTCTGACAACTCAAGAGCAGGAAATTCCTTTTCATAGTCAACCTGCAGGGGCTTCAATCACACGTTTTCCCTTGGAGCCTTCAGAAATACCTCAGGCTTACGACCCTGGCGGAAGCTGAGTCTGGTTGCTGGACTAAGGTTCACTGGGATATCATTGACACGTCGAGTGCGTCCAACACGCTGTGGATGGGACAAGGACTCGCCTGGATGGATCATTTCCTTCCAAGGGTTTCCAGGGTTTCGGCTCCTTCACCTGGTTTCCTAAGGTTGTACTTAGGCTGGACGCGAGGACCTTTGGCTGCCTTTCATTCCTCAAAAATCATTTGCTTTATTGACGCGTCATGGGAATCCCTGTCCCTAGGCAAGGCTGCCTTGATTTTCTTCTTGTGCTCCAAGGCAAAGCCCCCCCAGCTGTAATCAGGGCTACTAAAGCTGGTCCTGGCATTTCTGCCTTCTATCCTGGCTCCTACGCTCTTCTGTTTATATCTCGAGCCATTTAACTGATGATCATATTGCTTAAAGATTTGAAAACCAACTGAGAATCCTTTGTTGCGCCAAATACCTTCCAGTGAGAGCTCAGAAGCCCAGATACCCTTAGCCATATAGAGATGTTTCTGCTCCTTAATATTCCCCCTCTGGGCATAGGAAACTTCAGTTTCTATGTTGTCATTACAGAACAACTTGCCATCCAGCTCAGACTAGTAGATGAATTTTGGATTAACAAATTATTTAAAAAAAATTAAGTTTTCAGCAATAAAATTTTACATGAACTGCTTAGGTTGAGGGGTTTTTGGGTTTTTTAAAAATATTTTCAGGACAACTAAGATGAAATTAAATATTTTTAAAAATTTCTGGGGAACAGGCCGCTGCCTTTCTTCTGGGAAAATAAATAAATTTTGGGAAAATCCTTACAGAATCCTTTCAATGGAATTTTTCTTGCAGTGCCGCAGCCTTAAAGCGTATTACTTTGGCTAAGAACTTGGTGAGAGCTCAGACAAAGCCAGGCCACAAGTGGCTCTAAGACGCCATCGATATTCCCCCCCGTTCTCGCTGCCCCCGCGAAAAGAGCCTTTGTAGGAGAAAAAAGTGGCAAAAAGAAAAGGAAAGAAAACCAATTGGCCCTTGGAGGAGAAAATAAACACAATGAACTGGGCAGGAAGGCAGAAGGAAGTGAACAGCGTTAGTCCTTGGCCAAGTGCGAAAACTGTCTACAAAAGTGTAATCTATGGCCAGGACCAGTGCAGACTATTTGTATTAATTTGTTGTTGGTGCTGCTCTGGTTCTGGTTTTGGTCCCCCGATGGTGGCCAGCAGCTATTGAATATGAAAAGTGTTGCCGGGAATTTTTGTCTTTGCAGCTTCTGGCCGCCATTCATAATGGAGGCGCCTTAAAGCCGCCAAATATTACAAAAAAATAGCCAAAAGAATTGTTATTTTCCCCTGTTTTTTTCCTTCATTTTTTTTTATTTTGTTTGTTGCCAGACAGCAAATGGCTAAAAGGGAAATGGAAAACAGTAAACCAGCCAGCCAGCCATCCAGCCAACCCGCAAGCTCAATTGTTTTCAATTAATGCGCAAATTAGTTGTTTTGTGTTCGCTTTACGGAAAACAACCTCAGCTATTTGATTAATTAAATACCAATATTTACGTAGCGATGTGCTATCAACATACAAAAAAACAAAAAACACACAAACAGACAGACAAACAGATAGACAGATAGACAGACACCCAGTCGTGTCTGCCATGTTAATAGAAAACATTAAAAAAATCACTTTAAAAATCATTTTGTAAAGCTCTGTGAACCACAAAATGTTTGGAAACATTTGTTTGCGAATTTTTAAAAGATGAAATAAATTTTTTTATTTAAATTTAAAAAGTGGAAAAAATTTTATTTGACGAAAATTTCTAGAGTTAAAAGGTTTCTTTTCCATATACAAAAAAAAACTTTATATTTGAGCTGCTTAAATCACAGAAAATTCAACTCTTTTAGGATTTTGTTGCCTAGCGCCTATAGCCTTAAAAATTTACACCAACAGGTCTGTTTATATCCTAAAGGAAACTAGAAAATATTGGCAAAAACTTTTTTGAATTTTAAAAAAAGGAAAAAATATTTTTTTTAAATAAAAATTATAAATTTGAAGCGTAAAAAATTTTATTTAACGAAAATTTCTAGAACTAAATGGAAAAAACTTCATGCTTGATCTGATCACCGATAATTCAAGGCCTTTGGGAAATTTGTTTCTACCGTCTATAGCCTTTAAAATCCAGACCATCAGGCTCCTCTATATCATAAGGGAAACCCCAAGCTGTTGGGTAGAGAAACCTCTAAATGGCTTAGGAAAGTCGCCTATCAGTTCCCACCTCTCGACACTCATTATCTATGTCTGGGATTTTTTTTCCTAGCCCTTAAGATCTAGGCCCCTCTATATCATAAGGGAAACCCCAAACTATTGGGCTAAGAAACCTCTAAATAGAAAATTTCGCCTTCCAGTTTCATTATCAAAACGTTGTTCTTCCTTCCAAAAAACTAATTTATTTTTAAGGGATTTTATTATTCCATCATTAAGTCGATTTTAATAAATATTGAAGGCAAATCTATGTAGATTAACCATGAGAAACAATAAAAAAGCAGTTTAATCAACCAGAAACTGTTTTGTCAATTATTTCTTAATAAACTCTAATTAAATCTCATCAATCAAAAACAGCAAAAAGCCATTCGGTCTGCTCTTTTCTGTTCTATATTTATTCAATACAAGATGCCCAGTAAATGGCATTTAAGAAGGGTATGTTGGACTAAGGGAAAGCTAACTAATCATGGCAGGGCTTCTTGCCTTTGATTAGTTCAACAAATATGTTTGCTGTTAGGGCAGCAAGAAAGTGTCAGCCATAGTTGCTCTCATGTTATCTCACCTTTGCCAAAACTAGTTTCTCATTCTCCCACTTTTTCAATAGGCATCTTCCCATCCACCATTTGCCATTTGCCTTTCGATTTTTGCCCAACATTTTACTTCTGTTCTGTATTCTCTTCATGAAATCATAAATAATTAAAACCAACCGAAGGACTTTGAATCCTTTTTTAAGTCTTCGAAATTGCCTAAGATGACGGGTTGGGTGGATGGTTGGTTTGGTCCAAGAACTGAGAAGAACATTAAAAGCTAAATTTGAATTCACACGAAGCGCGCGACATAACGAAGCATAACGGATGCAAAACTTGCAAAGCGTTTCATCCAATTAGAAAAGTGTAGTTTTATTGTTAATTGGCACAGTTGCTGCTGCTGCTGCTGCTGCTGCTCTGATGCCAAGAAGTGAATGCAATGAAGCGTTCAGACGGCGATTCAAACACTGCCGACAGAGCAACTTTTTGGCTAACACGACTTCAAAGGGGCGTAGTTTACCAACAGGGGTTGCTTATTGAAATCTTTAAAGAGTTTTAAGGGGCTTGTAGAGCCCAGAAGGACGCTTAATCCAGTTGGCTTACCTCTGTCCTACTTATTTAATTTCTCATTGGATATTTAATTATTTGCAGGCCTAACAGGCTCATATAGCTGTCAAAAAAATTGATTTTTTATACTTAACAAAGCTAATTTCACAGGAAAAATCAAAGAAATTACAGCTTTAGGCTATGGTCACCTGTAAGCAACTAAAACACCCCAAGAAACGTTGCCTGCTCCTCCACAGCCCTTGCGATAGTGTGCGGCACCCTTTCAGTGACCACGCCACTGTCTTAAGTTGTGTAATTAACTTTATCCGAAAATCTTTTGCCGCAGCCAACCAATGATTGCTTGGCTTTTGTCTAAGACAAGACACTGGATGTGGCCAAGTCCGGCATTCGGACGTGGCCAAGGGGCAGGGCCGTTGCCGTGGCAGCATGTCGTCCTGGTCGTTGTCGTTGTGGGCCCCCCTTCCTCCAGTCAGTTAAGAGTGTTGGAAGTGTTGGCGTTTTTTATTAACTTAAGCAGCTCAAATTGTATAAAGATGCCCTAATTTATGGTCTATGGGTTGGGCATCATCCGGCCACAGTCGGTGGGCAGCTGCTTTGCCTCACTTAGCCCGGCTCTTGTGTTTGCTTTGCTTGTTTTTATTTCCTGACATTTCCTTTGCCTTTTTGGGGGGATTTTGGGTGGCCTGGTGGGCTTGGTAGCCTGATGGCTCGTTATCGTCTTCCCCTTGGCCGATGGTTGTTGTTGTTGTTTTCTGATTATTTTTTTGTAATTGTTGTTCAAGTTGTTTTGCGGTTTAACATCGGAGAGTTGCTGCTGCTGCTGGGCGTGATTTAATTGAAATCAATTAACGGTAATGAGTGGTCATTAAGCCAGCTTACTGCTTAGCCAACACACACACACACACACACACACACAGCAGTTCATTTCGATCTAATTAGGCAAAAAAAACCACACAAAACCAACAGAAACTTATTCATCTCGATTAGCCTCTAGGGAGCTATAAAATCTCCAAATAAATGAAATAGAAAACACGAAACTGAAATTTATTTTGAATTAAATTTAATGCAAATTGAACGAAAAGTTTTCCCAAATATATTTTAATTAGCCACGCTGTAAGGCAGCCATCGTATCGTTAACACAATCAAATTAACTGCCCACAGGCAGCACAGTGGAGTCCACTTGGAAACGACCAAGTTGGAGACAATTATCTTGGGCTGGTCAAACTTTTCTATACACTGCACAGACGCCATAAAAACATAAATAAAAATAAAAAGAAATAAAAATGCAGAGAAAACTTGTGTTAAATAACATATTTGCACCTTCAACTCGTTCAAAAGAGGTTGTAATGCCAGCTAGGGTAGGTAAAGTCATGGAAATGAAGGGAGAAGAAGGTAGCTGGCCCCGTAGCCCTTCCAGTTGACCAAAGAAGATCGTTAAGGACAAGTTTTATGGGTTATAAAAGAGCTGCAAGCCTGTCCTACCAGAGAGGAAGGATTTAAAGTCTGTTTTCAGGCGTCTTTCCACTGTCCAGAGATTAGGGACAACAAGATTAGTCCAGAGGAAGCTTACGGCGATCACTAAAGTGTCTTTAAAATATTTGTAGATATTTTTCCTAATATCCCCACCAAAGGGCATAGAAATTGTTAACTAAACCCAACCCAGAGGCATTCAAATGCCAAAAGTGGAAAGTAGTTGCCTGCAGCCTAAAAGTTTACTTTATAAAATGCCAACTGGACAGCTGGGCAGATGGTTAGCAGAAGAAAGAACGAGGGGCAGCCCAGTAGTCTTCTGTAGCCACAACAAGTACAACTTTTGACTACGTTGGGATCTCAAAATGTTTTTCTTTTTGTTTTTTCTGCCAACTGTTACGCAGGAGGAAGAGACTGGGAGGCTGGAAGGACAGTTGTTTGGTTGAACGATGCTCTACTTTGCCAAACGTTACATCCTTTGCTTTGTTGTCGTTGCTGCGTTTTTGTTTCTCGTTTTTTTCAAATTGTTTTGCTGTTTATTGCAAAATTACACAAAAACAATGCAACTTGATGAAGACGGCAATTGCAGACGACAACGACAACGACGACGACGACGATGACTATGAGGACGACTCGGATGAAGCAAAAGGCCAAAAACAAAAGACACAACACACAAGCGTGTGGCTTCTTATATTTATATGCCTGTGTGGCTGTGTGTCTGTGTGAGTGCAAACTGCTGCAATACAAACAAACAAACAACAAAAAAAAGAAACTTTTTTTTTCCAAATGGGAAAACTTTTTTCCTCAAACGGGGCCAAACACAAGGACAACAGCAACAGCAGCAGGAGCTTCAGCAGCTACAGCAGCGGCGGCGGCAGAGTAAAAATTGCCAAGTTGAAAAATCTTTATTGTATATCAAACCATTTGTATTAATTAGAAGCGGCAACAGCAGCAAAAATAATTACAATGCAAAGGAAAAACCTAAAAAATAAAGAGAAAAATAAAAACAAAAATTCAAAGCTAAAAGCCAAAGAACAAAGTCCAAGTTGGAAGCGACTAGCAACCACAGAAACTGCAGGGAAGTCCCAGAAAAGAGTACTGGGAAATTTACAAATAAATAGGGACATTTATCCTGCCCATAGGCACTTTCCTTATCAGCTTAATAAGCCATAGAAGAAACAAATCAAGGGAGAAGCAAATAAAATTTTCCTTTTAGTTTTTCTTTTAAAATAAATAGGGAAATTTGGCCTGCCGCCAGGCACAGAGAGGAAATATTGAGAAACCTTAAGATTTGTGTTAATTTCCGTCTGACTTGGCAGTCAACTGCAATTGGAGTGTGGTAAACAGGCAGATAGACAGGCAACCCAACACCCTGTGAGCTGAGAAGCAAGACAAGAACAAGGTCTAAGGAAATTAAATGAAAAGAAAGAAAGGAAAAGAAGGATAGGGAAGCATAGGAAAAGCCCAGGCTGTGTGTGATAATAAACTTATTTATTGCATAGTTTATGCGCCCAAGATATCACTCATACGACATGGTGTCTCGCACATTTAACAAGCAGCCTGGCGTAAAATGCGATACCGACTGTGAAAACGAAGTTTGGCAACAAAAAAATGGGGGAAAAAAAAGAAAAAGGAGAAAAGCAAAACCGAAAACCCAAAGCCCAGAACCAGCAAGGAAAACCACTTCAAGTCACACACACACACACACGCGTTTGTATCGAATATGGAAGGCAGACGAATGAAATAACTACGGAAAATATAAGTACGTACAAGTATAATGCGATCGTAAAAAGGCTTTTCATTGCGAACATAAAGTATTAAGCTACTTTGCAGCATCTTTGCATGCATTACCCAAGGATAATACACAAACAAATGCACACACAGCCACCCACACACACCCACACACAGAGCCACACACAGCCACATCCAGACACATCCTCATACAGACACTCAAGAAAGACACATAGATACGGTTTATACAGCTAGAAGCACAGTGGCTTCGCTCTGTTTCCCCTGTTTTTTATTGAAAAACCCTTTTGGTCGAGCTGACAAAAAAAATTCCCTTTATTCTCCACTAAAACAAAGCAGCAAGCGGTTTTTCTTTGGTATTTTTAAACCAAAATTCTTGCCTGAATGACTTTGCTCTACTGTACAATGGCAAACGCAACGAAAGTGAAACCCACTGTGCCTCTCTGATGCGTTGCTTGCACTTGAGAGTTGGCAGCTAGCAAAGCTTTTTAGTTTCTAGCCCTGATTGCCTACAAATGCGTCCACCTCCATCACTCACTACCATAAACATCCCGAATGAGAAGCTACATGAGCAATAGGCTTTGCATCCGCATCCGCATCCATCCAACCATCCATCGAGAGACTCTTAGGCCTTTGGCAGGCAAATCAAGTCATAAATATTCGAAAAACACAATATCAACTGCATCTATATGCAGGCTAAAGACTTTTCACAAACTGCACACATAGACAAATGTCTGAGGAAAAAGATTAAGTTGGCAAAATTCGCGAAATTCAATTTGCCAGTCTTCATCGAAGCAGTCAACGTTCCTTGCCCCAGCATAGGAAGGCTGCATGACTTGCCCAAGACATGGGAGACTGTACAACAACGACAGTTGCTTACTCTTCACTGAAAAATCTTTATCAAGGGAAAAGCAGCGATACCCAGGCAGTTGCTTTCCTGACACTGCAGTCAACCACTTTAAAGGGTCTGTTTAAAGGAGGAGGTTGTCTAACTAAGACGTTTTGGTGGGTTAACAGCATACAACTGGTTTTCTTTTTATATATTTGACTCACCAGCTGGCTGTGCACTTCCAGCTTACCTCGTTGGAGTTTAAAGCTGGATTTTCCTATTTAATTTACCATAATGGAAAAGTTTTTATTTATTTATTTTTTTAAGAACATTTTTATTAGTTAGTTGACTCCCCCCCGGCTCTGTAGATACATCCCCTGCCCAGTTGTTGTCCTTAATAAATTATTGGTTGGGAATTCTAAGGCAAATGGTTGACCTGAGTTGTTAGACTCGGACTGTGTATAGGGAAATATAAATTATACAAATAAACATATAGAAAATCCCTGCCCAACCAGTATCTTCTATGAAAATCCTTTAAATGGACCACAAATATTTCCACACACACACACCAGCACACTCACTCACTCACACACACTTACACAGACACAGGGACAGATGCATACAACAGGCAATAGAATGTCGAAGGAGAAATGTTTTGAGGTGGCTTGTCGCTGTCGTTGCTGTTGCTAGTGTTGCCAGTGTTGCTGTTGTCCTTGTTGTTGTCCTGTAGATTGTTTTTATAAGCGCTTACAAGTGCCTTCACTGCCATATTTTATACCAAATATGTCCACATGCTGGTCAATGTCTGATGCAGCAAGACCAAAAAAATAGCTACGAATGTACACAGCAACACACATCCTTACACACACACACACACACACACACAGTCACATACATTGACAGATGGAATATGAAATAAATTTTTGGGCCGCTTTTTGGCTGTTGGGTTTGGTTGTTTGGTTTCGATTTCGGTTTCGGTTTGGTTTCAGTTTCGTTTTCAGTCAACAACTCTCCTCACTGTCCGATCACACACACCAGGACACACACCAGCCAGGACACACACACGTCTGCATTTTGTCAGTCTGTTTGGCGACATTTTCGTTTTGGTATTTCGCATGCAATTTGCGGTTCATTGATTCGGAAGTTTTCCCATTTAACTTAAGCCTCTTTAACAATCCTATTGACGCAAATTTCTACTTACCGTTTTGCTGGCCACTTGGACAGATGGACAGAAGGACCAATGAACACGGAAGGTTGCCTGCCTGGCTGACTGCCATCCTTCTTGGCTTCGAGGCTGCCTACCCATCCGCCTTCCTTCCATTCATCGATAATTATATTAATGTTAATGGCCTTTCCGTCTAATTGTTGTCGCAGTAGCTGCTGGACATGCACACAGCTGCCACCCTTCAAACCCAATTGCCAATGTGGCGTTACCCAGACGGCTCTTCAGGTCCCTTGTGTCTGGGATTTTCACTTGGATTTGCTTTGCTTTGCTCCTGTTGACTTGTTATACATCAATTGACAATTGATCAGGACAATGGACAGGGAAATTAACACACCAACACACAAGACTTCCTTGCAGCTTTAAGAGTTTCCTGAAAGGACAGTTGAAGGCAGGTGGAAATCACTTTCTCAATCAATGTGGCAGGCAAATGACCTGCAGGATCAATGTGGGTGCCCAACTGGCCTTAAAGCCCTTTTTTTTAGTTAATTTTAAGTCACTTGATGGCATTTGGCTTAGCTGGCAAATTGCCCCCGCCAAAAGGTCAACGTCAGTCGATGGGTCTAGTCGGGTAAAACGGTAGTGTCCATGTCAGTTGGGCAGCCATCAACAACAACAAATAAAAGAAGCAAAAGTGTGGGAAATAAGGTAGGAAAACTGGTATCAGTATTCATACACATCCTCCTCAGTCACATCCGTGCAGCATAATAGTGTGGCGGCAACCTGAGCAGCAACAGCAGCCGCCAGCTTTAAGCAACAGTAACGAGTGAGGGAGTTAGGAACGGGAGTGTGAACAGCAAGGACAAGTCGGCGAATTACCCTAAAGCAGGCGGCAACACACAAAGCCAAGTCCAAGGAACCAAAGTCAAAGCCAAAGCTGAAGACGAAGCCGAAGCTGAAGCTGTAAACTAAACTGCTGTCCAAAAGGCAGCTGCAATATGCAATCTTTTGGTATTTTGTTGGCTTTGCACATTTGGCGTGAGGCCAACAAAAAAAACACCAAAAAAAAAGGAACTAAAACAACAATAGCGGCAACAACAACAATCAGAAGTGGAGCGCACAACAGCAAGCAAAGCCAAGAGACAAGCACAATGAAAATTCAACACCTGAAAAATGCAAACACTTAAGAGACGCGGCAAGGCGGCAACGCTTTAGCCAAGGACCCAAAGCCAAAGCCAGAGCTGAAGCTAAAGGCATGATGATGAGGGCCAAGGCAGGACTATAAGCACACCAAGGACGTGCATTCATTCAAATCGACTGCGACTCCAACTGCAGAGAGTGGAGGTGGAGGTGGTGGCTCACACACACACAGACAAAAGGAATTCATTTTTCAATGCAAGACAATGACTGCATTGGGGAGCCTCGATGCTCCAGGAGCGGCAGGCAATCAACAGGGAACTGCCTCAACCTATTGAAATCCCAAGCGATCATTTTACTTGGGGTTGGGCTTGGGCTGTTCAAGCAACAGCAACAGCAAAATTACTTTGCCAATCATCTTCATGGGTTAACCGAGGCTGAGCAGAACCGCTCCTGTTGCTAACCAAGAATGTCTGGAGTCAGCAAACATTTGTCCGACCAGGCTGAGTCGATTACGTCTGCGTGCGCGCTGCTGCGCCTAAATGCAGCTCCCTGGTACGCTTCGTGCACTTTGGCAAAGGAGTCGAAGGGGCAGGACGAGGCAGTAAGACAGTCAAGAGCCAGCCAAGTCAACTAAAGCCAGGTTGAGTCTATAATTTTTGTTGTGGTTGCCTGCCTGCCTGCCTGCCTGTCTTTTGTCTTAACGCCCGTTTTCGTTTTCATTTTCTTCACTATCCTCCTGCTCCTTCACCTGCTGCTCTCTCAATCTACCTGGCCACGTTCCAGGTTTCCTCTTTGCCTCCACCAGCCAGCATGGGGCCATAATCCCCACAGACACAGACGTAAAGACACAGCAAAGACAGCATCGTTCTCTCCTAGTAAAATGAGCAATTCGCGTGAATTGCTTAAAGCCGCGGATATCGTCAGGTTGGCTGGGGACTCATCGCCTTCAATGGGCCGCTATTAGTTCAGGGCGTTTGTGGTTTATGCTGGGCATGAAAATGATTTACAATTGCGACATTTAAGCTAATTTCATTTGGCTTTTTTCATCACATTTAACCATCATCAGTTGGGTTGCATATCGCCCAGCTTTTGAGAGCCAATCAATCTCGTCTTTATTAGCTTTGAGGTTAGTTATCACACTGGTTTCCTCTGATCTACTGGGGGCAGGGAAAAATCTTAGCCTCTGATCGCTCTGTGAATCCCTTTGCCTAACGAAGATCAATACAAGAGTTTTACAGTGGCCTGTGGGGTACTTAGGGGCTGCCTAAAATTATTCATGGCATCTTATCCGTCAGCATGGTGTAGCTACCTTGGCTTTCCATGGATTACGAAAGTTAATTCGTCGTTTCAAGGCAACGAACGTCTGCGTGGAGTGAAAGCTCTTTGATGCTCTGAGTGAAAGCTCTTGGAACGCCTACAAATCACGGCGCCTGCGTTTGAGCCGAATTGCAAACGACTCAAATTTTGTGGGTGGCGCCAATTTCAGCTCAAATGTCTTTAATGTTTTATTTTATTTTCTTAGGTTCGTTGGCTTCGTTGCTTGAAACGCCCTTCAGAAGCCTTATGAAGCCATCTAGCCATGTTTTTCATAGGATTTATAATAAAAACCTTTAATAATTATAGAAATAGATTTCAATACCAGTAATTATAGATAAATTGTAATATTTTTAAGTATTAGGGAAATTAAGTTGGCAGTTACATAACCACTAAAATAAATTTAAAAAATTATTTTTGTAACGTTTATTAAAGATACTAACCAAGATGGTGGTTGCCTTGCCTAAGCGCAGGCAAGGTTGATGACCAGGCTAAGATTTTACATTTCAAGTATCGATAGACAAGTTAACATTTCGATAAGGCATGTGTTTTTTAATTTCTAAGCATTTTAATAAATATAAACTTGATAAAAATAAATTATATATTACATTTATAAGTCACAAATTTTTTTTAAGCATGTCTGACTGCTTAGGCAGTAACATATCGAAAATAAATATCGATAGGTTTTACAACAAATGCTCCCTATTTTTAATGGCCTTAGGCTGCTTACCCTCTAGAAAAGAAAAAATTATAATTTTATTAAATCTCTCATTTTTATAGTTTTTTTTAATTATTATTTTATTAATTTCCCTATTGAGCTAAAGTCAACTTATCGATATTTACCAAAGCTACCACAAGCAACTCTAATGGCCATATTGCTTTAACCGTTACTTTGTGAGGGAAGAATTAATTCTTTAAAAATATATTTAATTATTTTATATTTATTTATTTATTACAACATTATGAGCAACTGGTGTTTAATCATCTCAATATTGTTGAATTGTCTGTGTCCGAGTCACGGCGTCCTCCACACCGACTGCCCGTCACTGGCCGATGGCGATACCCTATCGCAGACGCAGCTCCTCAATCGCCTTACCCATGGCTGTCGCTATGACCGTCTGGAGCGACCCATAACTTACTCAGCGAAAGGCGCACGTCTCCCGGTCGATGTGCACATGCGCGCCTACATATATTTCATGCAGAACCTCGAGGCCCACGACTTGCAGTTCAAGATCTACGCTTTGCTGCAGATGCGCTACCTGGATCCGCGTCTGTCCTTCCGCAATGTCTCGCCCAAGCGACGCCAGCCCATAATGGGTGAGCAGCACCTGCGGGACTCGCTCTGGATGCCGCACATTTTCCTGGCCAACGAACGCGACTCAAGCATATTGGGTTAGTAGGCAACGATGAAGCTAACAGAAGACTCCAGTGGCTCTCAACCCTCCTCTCTCTCTCTCTGTCTTATTGCAGGTACCACGGAGAAGGACATATTGATATCGATATCGCCAGACGGCACTGTTATCGTCTCCAATCGCATCAAAGCCACCTTGTATTGCTGGCTAAATTTGAAGAAATTTCCCTTTGATGAAGAATATTGCTCCACAGTGCTCGAGAGCTGGATGTACAACACATCGGAACTGGTGCTGCACTGGGAGCAGAAGCGTCCCATCACCTACGACCCGAAATTACACCTAACGGAGTTCCTGCTGCAGCGTTCCTGGTCCAATGAGACGGTGATCAATGCCGATCTCAGTGACCTACGACACGGAGCCTTTGCCGGCAACTACAGTTCACTGAGCTTCACAGTCCATCTTAACCGCATGGTGGGCTTCTATCTGATGGACTATTTCCTGCCCTCCATGCTGATTGTGGCCATCTCCTGGGTATCCTTCTGGCTGCAGGCAGATCAGGCCCCGCCACGCATCACCCTCGGCACCAGCACCATGTTAACCTTCATCACGCTGGCCTCGGCCCAGGGCAAGACGCTGCCCAAGGTCAGCTACATCAAGGTGTCCGAGGTGTGGTTCCTCGGCTGCACTCTGTTCATCTTTGGCAGTTTGGTGGAGTTCGCCTTTGTCAATTCCATTTGGCGCCGCAAGCGCAGCATGCCGGTCAAGAAACTCAACAGCAAACACATCCTCAAGTCCACGCTGTCGCCGAATCTATTGCGTCGTCGTAGCCATGCGCGTTCCCGCTCCTTCTCCGGCATGGGACGCTTGGCGGACAACAATTCGCTGAACAGCCAGCAGCCGTTTAACAATTACTTGACCGTCAATTTGCCCATCACGACCATAACAGAGGGTCAGGTGCTGAGGTCGTCAAGGAATCCGCTGCCCAATCGGCGGCTCGATGTGAGCTTTGTGGAAACCGCCTTGGATAGCATGCGACCACCCATTACAACTGGTGCTGCAGGCGATGGCCCTGAATCCACTAGCACCTACGGTCAGGCAGGTTACAATAACAACAACAACAACGGTGAGGGCTTTACCCATGAGGAGGAAATTGCTCTCGATGGCTGGACAACGCTCACTCCCCAGGAGGTTGCCATCTGGATTGATCGGCGAGCTCGCTTTGTGTTTCCCTTGGCGTTTCTGGTTTTTAACATGTTCTTCTGGACATTTGTTTATTTAGTTTAAAATTCTTAGTTTGAAAAAAATATTGTTTAAAGAAAAATTATTTATTTATGTTTTGTATAAGAAATGTTTGATTTTTCTCTGTTAATGTTAATGTTTTCTTAAGATTTAGAAATATATAAAAATTTTTGTTTTAAATTTTTAAGCTTAATACCAAGAATTAGTAAAATTCAATTAAAAAATTCCGTTGTCAAAGCAAAACTTGCTAAGCTTAACGATATTTTTAAGAATATCGATACTTTTGAAGCACTGGTTCCAGTACTGCTGGGTGAAGCTCCATCTAGAAAACTAGATTTTTGTCACTTGTCATTCCATATTTTTATTTTTATACGTAATAGGCCACACAAAACTGTTTTAATTAAAAATTCATTTCTGTATTGCCAATAATATTGTTTAAGCCAACTAAATGAAAAGCCAAACCTAAACAAGCTCAGTTCTGGTTCACTGAACGTGTGTATTTTGTTCACTCACTTGCGAGCAACCCAACACTGTTTTTAGGTCTCGTTGTTTTAATAAAAAAAAAAAAAAAAAAAAAAAATAAAAAAACGTTCGGAGCAAAAAAAAAAAAAAAAAAAAAGTTTAAATAATATTAGTTTTATTCAATAACAATTAAAACACACGCTCATCATTAAGTAACTCCAACTAAACTAAGAAAAAAGTGTTTTACAAAAATTTCCAATTGAGTGCGCGAGTGCAAATGCAAGGCAAACATAAACAACGGCAATAGCAGCGGCAGGGCAGGTTGTGCGGCGACGAGCGCTGCGTCGTCCGCCTCTATGTATGTTCGTCTATATGTGCCTGCCTGCCTGTGTGTATGTGTGTGTGTGTGTCTCTCTCTATATGCTTGGCTTTATTATTAACTAACAAAAATATGTAATAAATCAAACAGTTTATTGCTTAGACTGGCAAAAAAAAAAAAAATACAAATGCAATAAACTCCCCTTACCTGCGCATACATAAACACTTGGAAACACATATACATATACAGACACCAGTGACGATTGTTATTGTTGTGGTTAATTTTTTTTCTTCTGCTGTCCAAATATCGTGTGTGTTTGCTTGTATGTGTGTGTAAGCGAAAAGCGTTTAAGAAGCTAAAAAACAACAAAAGCTAAGCAAGGAAGTGTGTTCGGTGCAATATCCTGTTCCTGGCGCCAAGCTGGAACCGCATTATGGACACCATTTGTAGGCTCTGCTTTCAGACCGCAACGGTGAGTGAAACAATCATAGAGACACGGAATCGAGTGAAACGCAAAGAGGTCAGGAGGGGGGGGGGGGGGGGGGGGGGGGGGGGGGGGGGGGGGGGGGGGGGGGGGG
>JAWNPV010000436.1:0-20264 GCA_035078785.1 Collessia kirishimana
AAGGTCTTCAATTAAGTAAATAAAATGCATTTTGGGCAAATTTCTTGTTTTAATATTCAATGTTTTATTGTTTAAGTTTCTTTTCATAAACTTTATAGTATACATATGATAAGATTAAAAAAAAAATATTAAATTTATATAATTTTATATATTTAAAACTATTTGGAAAGTGAATAAGTCATCAAGCTGACGAAATTCGTTTATAAAAAAATATAAATTAGAGAAAATTTTCCATTTAATTTAGTTTTTGACATTTTTAAAGTAATTTAAAGGTTTTTTTTAACTGTTTAAACACTGAGGACATCAATGATTTGATTAGAAAATCAATATTCGAGTCGATGTTAATCTACGACAGTTGAGAGTCTGAATATTTTACTTTAATCGTAACCCGAAAGGGTTTTCACAGGATTCTATAAACTATTTGCTTTGCCTAATTGATCTGCGGAATACATATTTACTTAAAGGTGAAGGGAGGAGGGGTGTTTTCGAGTGTGAAAATGTCAGTAGACTTGACTGATTATACGAGTTTTGGCCAAGAGACGAGCCAATCAGCTATCAGAGAAGACTATGCCAAGGCATTGCTACTAAAATCATCATATTGTTTGTTACTTATGCTCTTATGGAATGTTACGTGTGTGTGTGTGTGTGTGTATGTGTATATATATATATTCATTATGTAGTTATGTTATGTACGTATGTATGTATGTATGTTTCGTTTGTTTATTTTTGTTTTACCAACACCAAGCGATTGCACAAAAAACCCGTTGTTTCTTACAGAACTAAACACGACATAAAAAAAAAAAATGTGTTTAAAAAAAAAAATTCTATATTATGGAAAGAATGCTTAAGTTAACGGTTCACTGTTGTCTGTTGATTTTTTTTTTTTAAATCATAAATGTTAAACGTGGATCTTTATGAATATTGTAAGCCTTTGGGGCTGGAGAGTCGAGTTTCCTCTGCCAGCGAAAAGGGTTCGATGATCTTCATCAGCAGCTTCGGCTTAGAATACAAATAAGAATCCACGCGTTGAAGGTTTTTCTTTTTTTTTTGTTTCGTTTTTTTGTTACGCGCGTTTGCCTAGTTGCTAAGGTTTGCTGTTCACAAACAAAGGCCACTAAATTTCTGATCAAGTTTTTTAAGCTTAAGGAATTAATTTAGTTATTAAATTGAGGGCTCTTAACTCTTGTGTTTTTGTTTTGTTGTTTTTTTTTTCATTTTCACTTTTTGCTTTTTATAAATCAGTACAATTGGTGGTTTTTCATTTAGGCTTAAGTTTAAATATTTCTATGCACTAAGTTCATCGTAAATGAAATATTAATTTATTAATTTAATAATGAAATGCGATTTACGATTTCCTTTCTTTAATCTGTATGTGTTTTGCCTTAGAGACTATTTTTACGGTTTTAGTTTTTGTTTCTGTTTCGGCTTTTTGTTTTTCCGCTTTTGCTTATGTACAACATCCATCATCATGTTTCTTTAGGTGATTTTGACTTCATTTATGAACAGCAACTTAATTAATTAACGCATTAGATAATAATAAAAGCAAAGGAAATGTGTGTGTGTGTTAAATTAAAAATAAATGAATGAATTGCTAACGTTAGGAGTTTAAACTAAAACTAAAACTAAAGAATAATTAAGTAAAAGATTCTGTTCTTGCCTCTTTACAATGCATTTTTATAACTTACGAGCTAACGCTAAAAATTTTATTTTCTTATGCTTCTGCTCTCTGCTTCGCTTGTGATCTACCAAAATACGTTTTTGATTTTTGAAAATCTATAGATTTGTTGTGGTAAGTAAATGCCAAGGGATTTGCTTGCAGTTTGCTTCGCCTAAATGCTATTCAAGTTGAAAGATCTTTCTTTGCTTAAAGCAAATCTATATCTACAAGGTTTCAAGGATTAAGAATTAATAAAAAAAAAAAAAACGTTTTTTTATCATATAAAATAAAAAATAACTTTGACTATAAAAAAATAGAAAGAAATTAACTAAAAAAAGTGTTTTCACGATTTTCTCGACTTTTTTTTTACACTTTTGCTCAAAAAAAAAAAAAAAAAATGTGAAGAGATTTTATGTGTTTAAACTTAACGCTTGAGCTAAACTAAAAAACTAACTTTTTTCCTGTTGACGCTTTTAAAACTACAACTAAAATGTACAGAAATAATCTCCATTTTTTTCCCGTAGGCAGTTTTCATAAAACTTCAAAGTCACTTAGTGCTAAGTGTTAATAGGGGGATGGGGAGGGGACGATTAAGTATTCACTATGCTATGCTTAACAGTGTGTGTGTTTCGCTCCTTTCCTTTCCATTCCATTCCATTTCGTTCGTTCCGCTGCAGACGATTAATTGTGCACCGGCATGGGCAGTTGGCCGAGCAGATTGTTGGCAAACTGCGAATTGGTGAACTTGAAGTGACGTTTATCGTAGAATTTAAGCAGCGCTGGTGAAAATGGATGATTGTCCTTCAAGTGCAGATAATGGACCTCCGGTTCGCAAGTAGTGTGACCGCATTCCTCGCACACGTACATCTATATAGATAGGCATGGTGGGAATGAAACAATTACTAACCGATCACTGACGCTACGCTTCGGGGTTAACTTACCTTGGCCCGTCGCTCCTTGTAGGCGTATTGGTGCTGGACGCTGTGCACCTTCTGGCAGTGGGATTCAAGCGAACAGCGCTGCGTGAAGCTCTTCTCGCAGAGATTACACTTGTAGGGTCGGACGCCAGTGTGGGTGCGCGTGTGGCGCTTCAGGTCGAAGGTGTCGTTGAAGCCTTTGCCGCAAAATGTGCAGAGATAGCGCTTGATGTCCGAGTGGCATTTCATGTGACGATTGAGTAGACGCTGCAGTGAGAATGTCTTCATGCAGACACGGCAAACGAACTTGTTGTTCGATGAATCCTCGCTGGGACTGGAACCGCACAGCGGTTCTGAGGAGCCGCCGTGACTGCTACTGCTGCTGCTGCCGCTACTGTTGTGATGATGATGCTGCTGCTGCTGCTGCTGTTGTTGCTGCTGCTGCTGCTGTTGTTGATGCTGCTGCTGTTGATGTTGCTGCTGTTGTTGCTGCTGCTGGAGTGGATGCTGCGGCGACATCTGCTGTTGCTGCTGCTGCTGGGCTGGATGGCCGTGCTTGAGATCATCGAGGCAATCAATATTGCGTACGCGGTGGTGATGGCCGCCATGTGAATTCTCTACGGCCAATGGATTCTTGATGCCATGGCCACCATTCACAAACTCTAGCTGCAGATCCGGCGGCAGGCCCAACTGTGAAAAGGCAATAAACGAATTGACGCAGTTAGTTTCCTGTCTTCAACCGGCATTTGGCAAACAACAAAATTCTTAAGGTAGACAAAACACACAGAGCAAAACTACACATAAATAGTGAGGTGAGCGGATGAGCTGTCTATTGCTTGCTCTGGACAGAGAGAGAGAGAGAGAAACATGGAAAGTCAGAGATCTGCAGTGAATACGCCGCAGAGAGCAAAGCTTGCTGCAGATCTATAGTTTAGAAAGATCAACACAGAGAGCAGAGAATTGCAATCTGCCTGAGCAGCATAACTCAAACGCCAACACACACACACACACAGCTGGGGACAAACACAACGACGAAGACGAGCATGCAGGAGCACATCATGAGAAAGAAGAAGAAGAAGGCGACAACCAATGGATGCCAAAGTCTTTACCCGTCGTTGCAACACTTTGCTTTCATTGAGAGCCGAAACTGTACGCGTGGGTGGCATCAAACCAGCTGCAGTGGCAGCCGCTGCCGAGGCCAGGGAACGCAACGTGGTACGATAAGCCGTACGGACAACAGACTGCGAGACGTTGCTGCTTGCCGTGCTGCTAGGTGAGTCGTCGTCCTGCTTTGGTGTACCCGGCGGTAGAACGTCCGATAAGATTGTTACCATTGTCGAGCCATAGGCAGCCGCCCTGCGGCGTGTGCTGCTGGCCTTCATTGGCTTGGACGACGACGACGACTTGCCAACGTGGCACTTGGCGGCAGGTGGACTGTCCGTCAGTAGCTGGGTTATGACGGATTTCCTTTCCGGTTTGTCTGGAATATGTTGGCTGCTCTGCTCTTGTTCGGACTTAAGCACTAGATAATCATTTGGCATTAAATCTATTCGAGTTGCCTGCGGGGGCACCATTAGGTGCTCGAATGACTTGCTATTGTCTGGGTGCGACAGCCCCTGAAGATGCTGCTGTAAGTGGGGTGAGGTGCCTGCGAGTGTATTGGGCATTTGGATTGTACTTACACTTTGAATTAGAGGCTTGGTGTCGAGCAGGGCTGCTGCAGCTACGGCTGCATTGGCGTCCAGCAGGCCAGAGCTGCTGCTGCTGCTGCTCATGGGTCGCGACAAATGGGCTGCGGCAGCAACGGCCGCTGCTGCTGCTGCCGATGTGGGCGAGGGCAGCGATAGATTGCTATTGTCGTGGTGATGGTGATGCTGTTGCTGCTGTTGTTGTTGTTGTTGCTGGTGTTGCTGATGGAAGTGATGGGAGTGCTGTTGCTGTTGTTGGTGATGCTGTTGTTGCTGCTGCAATTGTTGTTGCTGCTGATGCTGGGCATACAGATTGTGTTGCTGTTGCTGCTGGTAGCCGTTGTTGTGCGGCTGATGCTGCTGGTGTTGCTGTTGGGCCAACAAATGTTGCTGCTGCTGCTGCTGTGACATAAGTGAGGATTGTTGTTGATGCTGCTGCTGCTGCTGTTGTTGTTGTTGCTGGTAGCCACCATGCTGATGCGGTTGCTGCATCTGCATCAGGCCGCGTGTAGCATGTTGATACGAGGGCGGTGGCTGTTGTTGCTGCTGATGATGCTGCAGATGCTGCTGCTGTTGCTGCTGTACGCCAGCAACATGGTGCTGCTGTCCATAACTGTTGCCGCCGCCAGCACCGTTCCGTGTCATGTTATTGGTGAGATGCGTCAACAGATTCTCGTGCAGCACATCCAGCTGCACAGTATTGGGATTCGATTGCTGATGCGACTGTTGCTGATCCCCCACAGTGGTGGCCGACACCGAATCCGGGGTCAGAGAGGGCGTGGAAACCAGTTCAAAGTCCTGCCTCGGACTGGTCGAGTTCTCGTCATCGTCCACACAGCTGCGCTGCAGGAACGAACTCAGGTCCACTGCGTCCGATAGCTGTTCCAGTAAATGATCCGTCTGCGAGCTAAGCATCAGGGTGGCTGTGAACTGCAGCGGATCAACCGATCCGTTCGCACACTGCGGATTGGCCAGATCGGACATAATGGCGTCCTCATAGACGCTGGCATTGAAGCTGCCCGAGTTGCCCATCGTCGCCTGGATGATGTTCTGCGCAAAGGTGTTTATGTCGATCTTGGCCTCGTCGTACTCTATGTCCGGCTCATCCTTGAGTATAATACCGTAAGCTGAGGGATTGCCGCCATAGAAGGGATGACCCATTTGGGGAGAGGGTAAATTATGGAATTTGGAATTGGATTCATTATAAGCGTGCTGACCAAGGCCATTGGCGAAGTTCAAAATGTTATTACCATCAATATTTGAGTTGTTGCCAGAGCCAGAGCCAGAGCCGTTGCCCCCGCCGCCAACAGAGCCACCACCTCCTACGCCTCCGTTGCCGCTGCCGCCGCCTGGGCCGCCGCCGTTGTTGTTGATGTAACCGTTGCTGTTGTTACCACTACCGCTGCCTCCGCCTCCTCCGCCGTTGCCTCCACCGCCCGCTGCGGACATTATGTAGGCAGCCGCTGCTGCGTTCTGGATTAGGAAGTTGGGATTGCTGTTGAAGTTGCCGTGAGCGTGAGCACTCTGGGCGCCTGAACCGTTGCTGGCTGTTGTGCTCTGGCCGCCCTTGAGGCTCTCGTAGAATGGTGGAAGGGCGCCTGTGGGCGGTGAGTTGGGTCCGTAGTTGCTGCGACCGTCACGACCGCCGCCCATGCCACCGCCACCGGCTCCGCTGCCGCCTAAGAAGCCGCCGCCTGGTGAACCAGCACCGTTGCCGCTGCCGGCGTTCTGTCCGTTGCCAGTTGAGCCTCCCGAGCTGCCGCCCCCAAAGCTAGATGCCTGGAAGCCCTGTCCCTGACCCGTTGCGCCCGACGAGCTGCTACTGCGTCCGTGGCCCGCTGCTGCGGCCAATATGCCGGGCAGACTACGCACCAGGCGAGGATTCAAGCGCTGTGACTGAGCCAGCAGCACCCGGGCAGCCAAAATCGTACTCCGACGACGGGCTTCGCGCACACGTCTGGCACGTTCCAGACGTCGGGCGTTGAGTTCTTCGTCACTGTCGTAGCTGGCGCTGCGACGCTTGGGCACGTGATAATCGATGGGCTCCTGTTGTTCCGGGCCCAGCTGGTCGAGATCGAGCGTGCTCAAGGGCAGCTGCTGCTGGTGATGCTGGTGGTGATGATGATGATGATGATGCTGCTGCTGCTCTTGCTGCTGCTGCTGATGATGATGATGATGATGGGCAGGTGAGCCACTAGCTGCTGCTGCTGCTGCTGCAGTTGCCTGTGGTGCTCGCTGAATCACACTGCAGCGCACGGCTGGAGCTGGTTCACGTGGGGGCGGCGGACTCGGGCGCTTCTCTGGCGGTGGTGGTGTGCTACGCATACGTAACGACAAAGGCTTATCGACCGGTACAAGAGGCTTCTCGTCCACAATTAGTTTGCAACCATCGTCCGAATCGTCCGACTCGTCATCCGACCCAATGGGGACTCCTCTGAGCTGCACTTGCTGCTGTTCCTCTTCGAACTCCTCGAACTGAACGTGACGCCCCTTGACAATGTCCAAGGGATATTCCTTGCGCTGGGCTTGGGTTAAGACAATGCCAGCACCGTAATAACGTGGTCTGGGCACCTCGATGCCAACGTCAACTTCGAATTCCTCGTCCTCAGCGTCGTCGGCGGCTTCTTCTTCAACGTCGGTGTCGCTGCAGGGGCTGCAAGGGCTGCCAGGGCGACTGCTGACCTGTGGCTGTGGCGTTGTAGACTGGAGCCTTGGCCTGTTGGTGTTGGTGATCTCTTTTGGTATAATGCTGGAGCTGATGATGGGCGAAGCAGAAGAGCAGGGGGAGAAGGAGGAGGAGGAGGAGGGAGAATTCTCGTCGCAGTCTTTACTGATTACTAAGGGAGGTGAGTTGGGCGTTTGCTGATGGTTGCTAGTGGTGGTGGTAATGTTGCTGCTGCTGCTGCTGTTGGTACTGTTGGTGGTGGTGGTTGTGGTGGTGGCTGATGCTGTTGTGGGGCTACGACTGCTGCTGGGGTCGCTGCTGTTGCTGCTTAAACGCTGCAACAATTCTGCTGGCGTAAGGCAACTCAATTTTTCTACAAAGAAAGCAAAGGAAAACGAATTTCTTCGATTAGTTTGAGCTGATAAATGACTTAAAGCGGGCAGATTAGAAAGAGAAATGAAGATTCACGACTTGTGGGCATTTTTTTTCTTTTTGGGATTCGCAATTACATAAATGCAAAGTCGCACTCTAAGGACACGGGAGACTGAATGTCTGCTGTCGGACTGTCTGACTGTCTGTTGTTATCAATTTTTTCGAAACGGCAAGTTTAAGCGCAGACAGAACGGCAATTTAACAAGAAGCATAAAAAAAAATGCAAACTGCGAGGCGGGAAGAAATTATTTTCGACCACGCTGATCTAACTGTACCAAAGAACTAAAAAGTAAGAATATCAAGAAAAAATTGACGAATTTCATTAGGCAGTGCAATCGGCAGATGTATGTACGTATGTATGTATGCATGTATGCATGTATAAGCTATTGCCCTGGCTTTGCGCGCGCGTATGCGTGCGTGTGTGTGCTAGCGAACGTGCATGTGTGAACTTTGGGATAACGGAATGTCTCTCGCAGATAATTGAGATTAAAGGTTAAAGGGTTGCCAATCTGTCACAAATTGATCCTCAGCTTTGTGGCAGGGAATACTTTTATGAACAGGTAACAGGTTGCTGAGAAGAGCTTCCCATGATCAGTATTTTAAAGTATTTTAATGAGAGACCAGCGTCAGAGGGCTGTGCGCGTGGGTGAAACTAAATTTAATTGTTTGCCGAAAAGAAAAAAATTAAATAAATCTAATGTGTGTGTGTGTGTGTGCGTGTGTGCTGTGCTGTGCTTCTTTGTTGCTTTTTTTTTGCAACACAACACAACACAAAACAAACAACAACTGTATAAAGTTGTCTTGGCTTTAAATCAAAGCGAGTGCAGTAAATTATAGCAACAACATGACAAGAGCAACAACAATTACAGCTACAGCTACGGCTACAGCTACAGCTAGCGACTGCAATGGCAAACGAGTTCGCTTTGTTGTTGGCGGCCATCAAGTATAGAAATGTAAGCAGGCCTTTACATCTACACACACACACACACACACACACATGCAGGCATGGGAATGTTTTTTAGTTGTGTGTGTGTGTATATGTTATTACGTGCATTCGATCAAGATCAAGGCTTTTTGCAATGGGCGCAAAAGGTATGCATGCTCATGCATACATATACATACAAGCGCTGTATTATAACCCGGTGTCAGTGTGAGTGCGAGTGTGTGCGCGCGTGTGTGTGTGCTTATAACATTTGTCAATGAACAAGTGTAAGGCAGTTGCGTGGGCGGTCGGGCAACCTGTTTTTTTGCTGTTTCTGCTTCTAGTTGGGTTGCTGCTTTGCCTTAGCTAGGCAGCCCTACGTATTAGTTTAATTACCAAGCAAAGCAAAGCGCACAAGATAATTATGTATGTATGCACTTAACGTGCATGTATGTAATTTCAAATGCCAGGCACGCATAAATATGTATGTATATTGTGCATACATACATACATTGAAAACCCTGGCTGAAGCCACTTATGGCAACTCTGTTGGTCATGGCCAGTGCTGCCAGTCATAACAACGACAGTGCGCAACAAGTGCTTAGCCAGCTGTTGTTTTGCTTTGTGTGTTTAAATTCTAACTGTCATTTGTAATATCTCTTCAAAATCAGTGCTGCTAACTTGATTTTTAACCAGCTCTCGTTGCTCTGCCATACACGCACACGCACACAGGCATAAACAGCGAAAACAAAAAGAAGTAAACAAATTTCATAAACGAATAAGTCGAGGCAACAGTTTAAAGAATTGAATAACTAAATTATAGAAACGCTTTAAAATATCCCAGTTGGAAACTTTAATAAGAGCTGCAAAGCAATTGCTGTAATGTTAACAGTGGCTGGCACTGTTAAATTTACTGTGTGGCGGGTGGTTGCCCAGTTAAAGTTACAGTTTTGAATTGTTTATGTGATGGAATTAATACTTCCGACAAGCAGTAGCCGCTGCGAAATTGTTGCCAATCTGAATCTTCATGCGCTGAACAAAGCCTAAATATTATAAATTATGTCTGATAGGTAAGAAAAATGTCAGATTTCAGACGCCTTAAGAAAACAAAATGTGAGCAGCCTTGATGCTTAGATATTTTTTCAAGCAACAAAATCAATCAAATATGATTTAAAAAGCATAAATAACATAATTCATTATGGCTGCTGTCTGTTTGCCTTTATTATTTTTCTTACTTTTTTTTTGGCAACGTTAAATTGAGGTTTTTTCTAGCCGAAATGTGTTTATGGCGGCGGCTGCTGCACTTGTCAGCTGCGAGGGCTGTTAGACAGACAGGCGGCAGTCATGTTATTATTTGATTTAAATTGACTGTAAAGTGCTTGCTGTGCAAGTCATTTAATTATTAATGGGATAATTGAGACACCCGCATGCGATACACCTCCACCTCTACTTCCACCTCTACCTCTACCTAAGCAAAATCAATTTGCCAACCACGAAAATAACACGATTCACGATCCAATAAAGAAAAGCAAGAAGAGAATGTTGCGGTTCGAATTCAACAGAACAGCGGGCGCTGACTAATGCTTAAGCACAGTACAGCACAGCACAGCACAGCACCGCACCGCACCACTCATGTAAGTTCAGCGATTAAAGTTCTTCGGCCCCTATAGCGAGGGGATGACAAACACTGATTAACAGTCACCCAACTTAACATTAGCGCTGGCTGCTTTCAAGCTATGTAGTCTGGCTGTAATTGGTCTGTAATTTATTTTATTGTGTTAAGGTCAAGGTGGATACATATAAAATGCGCTGTAATTACTTGCCTACACTGCACACACACACACACACACGCACACCAATGAAGCTATTTTCAAAGTCGTAAATTCAATAAAAAATACAAAAAAAAAAAAAATGCTAAATAGTCTACCTCCCTTAGTGTTTTTTTTTATCAATTTAAGGAAATGAATTTCAATTGAGTGTGCAAAATAACATTGAAGCGAGCTACATTTAGCAGCTGTTAACAAACGGTTAACAGAGTGTTAGATCGCTAGGGTTGACTTGGCTTGCCTCGGCAGGGGAAGTTCAATGCACGTTTTATCCTTTTTACATTAATTGATTTACATATTTATTTAGTTTTTCTGCACACTGTTGTTGTTTTCATTTGTTCAACGTGTGTTTGAACTTTTAAAATATTCTCTATCAGCTATCGCGTTTCAGTTGCTTCACATTTTGTATCTGTTTTTTTTTTTTTTTTGCCTTTTATATTTGTTGTCTAGCTGACAGAAGTGCGACGTAAAAAAAAAAACGAAATGTGTGTGTGTCTGTGTGTGTGTGTGTGTGTGGGTGTGTATATGTAAATGATAAAAGCGTCAAAGTTGTCGCCTAGAATTTGTAATACTTATTTTACGCCTTATTTGCAATGTTAGGGTATCAAGCGGCAGCCCTGAATACAGCCAAGTGGTTGTCCTACAGGGGGCCAAACCAGCTGGCCACTGTGAGTTTTTTCATTGTTTTTTTCTTGGTCTTGGCTCATCTCATTTCATCTCTGTTGCCTTTTAGAGGGCAGTTGGTGCCTGGGACTCAACAACGACAATTCAAAGCAGGAGGAGACGACATTTGGACATATTTGCAGGTAGAGATTCATCGTGGATTATGACGAGGATGTCAAGCAATCAACTATCTAAGGAAAGAATTTTTCTGCTGCTTTTTGGGGAATGAAAATCTGTTTTTCTTTGTTTTATATGAAAGCAATGATTAACGCTGTTCAATTACAGGTTCATTGGGACTTGTGGATAAGAACCGCCTTCATCTAGCTGGATCAACTCAGCTTATTGCAGGGAAACCAAAGGCCAAAGGACAGCAAAGGAACAAAGGTAGGAACAATCATAGTAGAGTATTTTGTAGTCGTTTGGTATTTTATTTAGTTGGCTTCTGCCTATTTGGCCAGTGTCGCCAGTGCTTTGCACACACATGTGTCTCCGCATATGCGGGCTTTGCTCCACCTACACCTTCGTCGCCTTCATTCCACTGTATCCCCTTCTAGATATTTATGTGAATGGTCATTCCCTCTCCGTCGCCTCCATCGCCTCCTCCTCCAGCTACCCAGTTGTCAATAGTTTGCCACATCTTCAGCCTGGCAGAGCTATAGGTAGCTGGGTAGACACAATGCGAGTCGATTTTTTTTGTTTCTTAAAACATGGAAACGCAAAATTCCAAAAGCGCGCGCTCGCTTACATTCTCGGTTAGAGTCGTGGGCTACTGCTATCGGGCTCTATGCGACGATACGTTTGTTAAATTCCTGGCATGCACGGCGGAATGGGGCGTGGGGCTGTGACGGTGACGGTTTACCTCACCGAAAAGCCCATCATCTTGCTGTTGTTCTGTCTAATTGCAAATGCCAAACACGTTGCCAGCCAGCCAGTCAGTCAGCCAGCCAGCCCGCCAGCTTTGCCCATTTATATATGTAGATAGAGAGACAACAACAGCTAACAGCTAACTGCTAACAGCTAAACAAAATGCCCAGCCAGCAAGACCCCGAGCCATTGCCATAGCCATAGCTGTTGCCATAGCTGTTGTCATAGCCCGAGCCATGTTTGTAGCTCCACGCTGTTTTCGGTTAGCTTCTAGGGCTGCACATAGTATGACAATTGCTGTTTGACGATTATTAAAATCACGATCGTCGTCATCTTCATCACGATGATGATGATTATGATGATGATGAAGATGTTGACAATGATGTTGGCCAAAGCATATTAACCTCAATATTAATTTACATTTTTCTGTCGATGTTTAATGAAATGCCAAGTGCTGCACTGCACTCCACTGGGAGGACGACAGACAAAGTTTTGTTGGCTTCTCTCACCGTTTTTATTGCCTAAATTTTAGGCAGCGTTAAGCGTTCAACTTTTGCTTTCGTCAAACGCAAAATGATTCGTCACAAATACTTAATAGAGCATGAAAACCAAAGCCCAGCCAAATTGCTTTAGCTCCACACACACACACACAGAGAGAGGGAGAGAGAGAGAGAGAGGGGTAGAGAGAGGGGTAAATGAAATGCAAATGTATGTAGAGGTTTATGTGGCTGCAAGTGTCACCGATTAGCTGACAGCTAATCAATTTCGGCGTCTGGTTTGGCATTTGGCAATTGGCATTCCCCCCTCCCAGCCCCGTTCGGGTAGCAACTCACTGACAAGTGAATTTTTTTTTCAAATGCCCAGACGGCAAGAAGAAGTCAAGGATATACGAGTGCAGCAGCAGCGGCAGGAACTACAACACCTTGACCAGATGCCTAAAGGACCCTTGTCAAATACGGAATAACAGAGAAATAACAAAGCTGAACAACAAGAACAAGAACAAGTAGAAGCAGAAGCAGAGAAGAAAAAAGTTTGCCAAGGATGAGACGCTGTGCGTGTCCTGATCCCAATAGCTTCCTGTTCGGCTGACTGGGTCGCCACATTGATGAATGCATCCGTTTGAATGGAAAGGAAGTTGAAAGCAACTAAAGTCTCTCGCCTAACAGGTGCTTTTTCAACCCCATCCCCCTCTGCCTGCCCCGCTGTGTGACCCCAAAAAAAAAAAAAAAAAAAATGTACAAATTATGTAGTGTAGTGTAAAAGCTTAAACAGCGACCCTCGGCCATTTAGCAATTCTAATGCCCAAAAGGTAACAACATTTTTGTTGGCCAACCCATTTGCAACACGATCCTTTGGCTCCTTCCTCTGGCTCTGGCTGTTGCTGTTGCTGTGGCTGTGGCTGCGTAAACTCCTTTCGGTTTCAGTCCTTTTGTCTGTTGTTTTGTTTTCTAAACTGCTGCAAGGCAGTCTATAAATTTATTGCCTAAGCGTCAGTGTTTAAATGAATTTGTCTCTAACGCCCAGTTTGGTCAGGAAACGCACAGAAAAAAAAGGTAACAAAATTGGCTTTCAAGTTGCTTCTTTATGGCTGCTGCTGCTGTTGCTGCTGCTTCCTTCGCAGCTGTCTGTCTGGCTGGCTGTGTGTGTGTGTGTTTGCCTGTTGATAGTTCGATTTCTAAGGGCCTAAGCCTGAGTAGTAGGAACCCGAACCCGAACCCGTACCCGTACCCGGTCCAAGTTAATTTCTGTCCAAGGTCTTCATTAGTTGGACCTTAGCTTGCCTCACTTGATCTCTTTCTCTATCTCGCTGTCTCGCTGTCTCCATGTCTCACTGTCCCACTGTCTCTCTGTGTGTCTGTTTGTCTCCTTTAGCGTTGGCTCTAAAGGCGCAAAACTTAAAATGCATTAAGTGCTCTGCAATTAAGTTTTATCGATGCCCTCAAATCAGCCCCATCTTGTTGGCTTCTTGTTGTTTATAAATTATAAATGCCGACGCGATTTTTACTCAACTCAACGCAACGCAACTCAACTCAATTCGACTCCACTTGACTTGACTTTATTTTCTTCACCTGACTTGATGTGTTTTGGTCTGTTTTTCTGTTTTTCTGTTTCGCTCTCCCCATTTTGGCAACATGATAAGTTCGCTTAACTTAATTACTCAGGTGGCCAAGAGATCTTGGCATTTGATAGGCATTTAAGCTTTAGACTTTGCCGTAATTCATCACCAATTTGTTGGCCTAAATTTTTGTGTAAACTAATTTCCAATAGCTGAGAAATGGAGGAAGGATGCTTAGTTAGTTCCTGTCAATCATCATAGAACTTTCATTGGAAAAGTCTCAATAAAGCTGCCTTAAACTAACCGTTTGTCCATCAAACGCAGTGGCCACTGCAGCAAGGTCAAGTGCTGCTTTTGGTGCTGTCAACAGACTGGTCCACAAAGCATGGCCACTGGCTGGAGCAATCACAGCCAGCAGTCGAAAGTCATTGATGTTCGCGTAACAATTTTGTTAGAGTCAAGTGACATCCCGCTGTCTTTCATAGAACCACATTGGTCATGTCAAGGCGGCTTATTAGTTCAAGTTTTTCTTTTCTGATTGATTCGTAATTGCAGTCATTGATGGGTTTGCTGATAGCTGATTGGTGGGGTATCAGTGATGGGGATCACTGACCTTTGACTAACAAGTTTTGCTAAAGAAAGTCTTGGTGTGTGCAAGGGTATCTAAGCTCTTTAGCAGACGTCTCGACTCGTCTGTTCGCTCTGGTTGGCCAGTTTGTGTCTTAAGTCGTTTGTGCTGCCCAACAATTTAATTGAAGATTAAGTCAGTGAAGGAATTAACAGTCTGACTTGCCACAAGCTGCCACTTCAACACACACACGCACACTTGTTGAAATTATCTGTAGATTACCCTGAACCTCTCCCGAGCTTCTGCCTCCCTCCCCCCCTGGGTCCAGCCGGCTTTTTCTTGCTGCTAATGCCACTGTAGTTGGCTTCAAGGTCAAAATTGCAATGACGCTGGCTGCGTTGTTAAGCACTTTTTTGTTGTTGTTGTTGTTGCTGGTTTTGTGATATGTGGTCTTTGATATGAGCATTATCATTATGAAGATCATTATGATGGTGGCTCTGGCAGCGTCTTTGTCGCTAGCAGGCCGCTGTTAAACTCAAGTTGTAGCTAAAAAAGCTGAAGCCAATTGGCGGCAACGCGTCTTAAATTGCAAACCACATGCTTGACAATAACAACAGTTTATGTGTGTGTGTGTATATATATATGGCTAAGCACAGAGTTACAATAACAGCAGCAGCAGCAGCAACAACTATGACAACCAATTGGCCTGACATGTGGTGTTTTTGTTGTGCAGCTGCTAATTACAGTTGCTTTTGCTATTTGCTGTTGCCGCCGCCGCTGCTGCTGCTGCCGTTGCTGCTGCTGCTGTCGTCGTTGTTCTAATGTCTGTATAGCTGTGTGTCTGTGTGCGTGCGTGCGTGTGTGTCTGTGCCTGTGTGTGCATATGTTTTCGGTATTAATGTCAATGTTAACCTTGCTCTGTTTCACATTTTTACTGGTTTACATTGTTTTTATTTATTTTTTTGTCATCATTATTAGCTTTTAATTGTGTTTTGTTTTTATTTTCTGATTTTTTCTGATTTTTTCAGATATTTTTATATGATTTCTGCTGACCATTTGGTTGAGTTTTGTTCTGTTTATCGTTAGGAAAATCCATTTGGCGTTGCCCAAAACATTGATTTCACATTTTTTACACACACATAAAATACTTGATAAGTTTTAATGCTTTTCACACCAACGCATACACGCATACACACATACACTGTAGAAAAAAAAACAGTTTAGAATGAATAGATTATAAACGTTGACCTAAATTGTTCTGTTTGTTGTATTTGTTTGCTATTTGTATTGTCATTTAGTTGCAAAATACTATAATAATATAAGCAACTGCAATTGCACTGTTGCAAGACACGTGTGTATGTGTGTGTGTGTATGAGTTGCACAAAGAAGCATGCTAAATAGCTACTAAAATACAATGCATTTGCAATTGCAGCAACAGCAACAGCAACAGCAGCAGCAACAGGCAGAGGCAACAGCAATAGACAAACAAATGTGTGTTTGACAGATTGACTGACTGACTGATTGACTAACTGACTGAAAACGGCAACATTGAAGGCTATTTGTGTATCGTACAACTGTGTGTGCGTGTGTGTGTGTGTGTGTGCTAATTGTTACAACCAATAAGCGTTATGTATGACACATACACCGACCTGACTGACTGATCCGCCAGTTAGTTAAGTTAAACTTTGTTTTTTTTACCTAAACCTCCACCTCGTCTAATCTATAAAGAAAATAAAAACAAAAAAAAAACAAAAAACTCAATACAAAGACGAGGGTCAGTCATAAAGTTCCTGTTTAACTGAAGAGATGAGTTTTCTTGGATACTTTGATGTTCTAATCAAAAGCTTCAGAGGATTTAACATTTCCTATTAGAAGTTTCGTTGACTTCTTTGTTGTGGTTTCTCTGACCAACTAACTAACTAATTAAAAGTCCATAGGCAGGTCTGTCTGGGCTGCTTAAAGGGGAGTCAACCTGGTGGCCCTTTGTGTTGATGGGCGCTTTAATCTCTGACCAATTGAACTCTGCAATTAACCCTCGCTGGCTGGCTGACAAGTAGAATCAATTCACTTACTGTATACATAGGTAGGTAGGTGAGTGAGTGAGCAAGTGAGTGAGGCTGCGTCGTGAATAACTGATTAACATTTTTACAACGGTGCCAAACGGAGGCTGCGCCTCCTTCTCAAACGATTTAGTTGTTTTGTTGTTGCTGTTGCTGCCATTTCTCACACAGAAAAAATCATTTAACGCAATTGCGTTAAAACTTTGACCAGCCACAATAAAATGTTTCGTTATCGTTCAGCCGGGGAGAAGAGTCTTCGGTTTTAAGTTTTCTGTTTTCAGTTTTCAGTTTTTGTTGTTGAACAATTTGTTTGCACTTTTGTTTGGACAGCGTCTCGTATAGAGATTTAGCAATCTGAGCAGCTTAGTCATCCATCTGTTGTCTAGAATTGTGCTAAATAAATTCCAAATTGTAATTTGAACCTTAAACAGTTACATTAGACAGATCTAGTCAAGCCGAAATGGGTTTATATACTTGTAATTCTCAAGGCAACGTTTCCCCGAATTAATTTACAGCGAAACTTTTTGTAAACAGCTCATCCAATGAAATTCTCAAAAAATGATTGATAAAAATATGTGTAAAACAGCCCGCAACTGGTTAACCTTGTGTACCGTTACAGCCTTTAAGCACACAAACATAGTTTTGAGATCTGTTTGGCTGTAGAAAAAAAGTCAACAATAAAGCGAAAAATGATTGTGAAAAAATCGTTGATTGAAAATGAAATTTTACTTATTTGGTTGCCAGGTTGACAGTTTTTGGTTGTGTGTTGCTGTTGGCCTTTTGGTTTCGTTTCGTTTCGTTTTGTTTAACTGTAAACAGATAGAGATTTTTAACCAGTTTCTGACCCATATTTGCATTTTCATGCCGCTTTACACGCAGCGCAGCTTTGTGTAGAAAATCAATCCCCTTAACGACAACGACAACAGAAAGAGAATAAGGAAAAAAAACAAAAACGAGATAAAAAAAAAAATATAAAACAAAAGGCAAGAAAACGTTACAACAACTCCCACTTGCAACATTTATGCATACAAAATATTGTCTCTTTCGTTTAGGTCATCAGCGTGGCGCCTCTCCTCTTACTCTTCACCTCTCTCTCTATCTCTCACTCCCTTCTTCCACCCTCCTGGTTGTGTATATTGTTACAAATATGAAATTATGCGTAAAATTGTTGGGTTTTTTTTTCTCTGTTGTTTTTTGTTGTTGTATTTTATAGTTTTCAGTATTCAGTTCCAAAAATGAAATGAGCCAAAACCGCAACAACAACAGCAGCAACAACAACAACAACAGCAAAAAGCAAACAGTTGTGGCTGCTGCTGTCGCTGTTGTTGCCTCGTTCATTATGACGTAACTTTTGCTGTTGCTGCTGCTGCCGCCGCTGCTGCTGCTGCTGCTGCTGCTGCTGCTGTGATTACGATTACGGGGCTCGGTGTTAATACAGTTAAAGCGGGCCTAACCTTGAAAACCGGTAGATTTTTTTCTGTTTTTTTGTTATTTTTCTTTCCACAATTTCATATGTGTGTCCCAGAGTTGTTGGCTGGTAGCTGTCTGTCTGTTTGCTTGTCTGCCTGTAAGTGTGTGTGTGTGTGCATATGTTTTTATTACTTGACTTTTATTTATAGTTTTTGTTGTTGTTGCGGCGGCTGCTGGTGCTGCTTGCTTGCCCCGCCCTAAAGTTGGCAATTTCACTTGCAAGCGTTTTGGCTTCAAACAAAAGACTTAGGCAACGAACTTGATATTGATATTGAAATATTGACATTGCCAATGGGCACAGTCTTGCAGTCGGACACTGTGTGTGTGTGTATGTGTGTGAGTGGGTGACTGTGGTGCCATTAGACATGTGTGTGTGTGTCGACCAGATTGGCCCACTTAATCAGCAATTTAAGTGTAAAATTATCGATTTTACTGATGCTTAGATGGATAAACTGTATAATGAGAGCTTGGCAAAGGGCAAAAGTGTAGGTGGGGAGGAGATTCCAAGTCAAATTAAGACCTCAAGGCATGTGGTGGTGTCTTGTAATGGAAATAATTGCGAGTAAAGTCATTATGACCAGTCAAAGGGCAACAGAAATTTTCTATGAAGCAGCTGCTTATCTAATCATCTTTTTGGCATAGCGGACTATCAATTTCATTTTCATTTGCCTCACATGAATCTCTATTAGCAATCAAAAATCAAAAGACCATAAAGACAAGCCAAACGGACCGACCCAATCAAACTGCCGTTTTATGCAAATTTTCTCAAAACTCATAATGAAATGAAATTTCACAAAACGGAACCGAAAAATAATATTTCATAGATGATCAACACACACAGACACACAGACACATAAAGGCAAATGGCTTTGCTCAATATGTTTTGCAAAAATTACTCAACTTTTAATTAAAAAAAAAAAAGAAAAAATAGGAAAAAACAAAACGAAACTGAATTTGATTCAAAAGAAATTTTTTACAGATGAGTAAACTTAGTTGATTGCTAAAACTAAAAGCTCTAAAAAAAAAAAAAATAAAGAAACGACAAAAATCAATGGCGACAATGCGGGCCTAATGAACAGTTGCCCATCTGCAAAGCCAACAGGGCAGAGACAGAAACCAGTTCAACTGACAGACGACAGCCGACAGCAACGCAACGATGCGGCTGCAGTTTCCAAGCCCAGTCAACTCAGCTCAGCTTAACTCAAGCCAGGCCAGGCCAGACCAAGCCAATGTGCAATGCTTTAAACGCATTTTCGAGATGCTGTTGGCAGTGGGTTGTATGGGCCGTATAAGGAGGTGACCAACCAAAGGGGGGGGCGGTCGACAGCAGCAGCAGCAGCAGCCACAGCAACAGCAGGGTTTAAAGTCGCTTGCATTGTAACAATATAGTACAAGCTTGTCAATGTTTTAGTTAGTCGTGCACACACACACACACGCATGCACACAGAGAGGGAAACAGAGAGACAGACACATGCACATATGAATGCATATAAACATGCATACGAGCAGCGACAGTTGGCGGCGCATTCAAGCAGTCATTTCATTCATTCATTCATTTAGTCAGTCACAAGTCAACCCTGACCTGAAAACTAAACTCACATACAGATATAAACAGATATATATATATATATATAGATGCATATATATGCACCCTCCGCCCCCGTTTGGCCCCTGCCCACGCTGTGTGCGCCAGCCTGCAAGTGTGTTAATGCAACTGTTTAATGCCTTTTTGCTGTAGCATTTTTCTCTTTTTTCTGCTTGCTGTTGCTGTTTTCTGATCTCCTCCGTCTGTCTCGACCGATATAAGTTTAATTTAATTGTTGTTATTATTTAAGTAGTTGTCGTTGTCGTTGCCGTTGCCGTTGCCATAGCTGTTGCGGTTGTTGGCGTTGTTGAATCTTCAGTGTTTTGCTTGACTTTTGTTGCTGTCACTGCATAGATAAGATCCAAGGCCATGACAGTCCCTTTAAGAATTTCCCCCTGCCCTTCGAAGGACTTTCTCCTGGAATTTCTCTAATTATTTTAACGCAACCTGATCACAGTTATTAACAGCGTTAAACTTGCCTCGTCAAGCTCCTTGACATTGACAACTGTGTAAGCGGAAATTGCATTTACATACAATAATAAATCATTTCTTCATTATTATTATTATTATTTAGCTGTTGCTGTTGTTGTTGCTGCTGTTGCTGCTGTTTTTATACACACAAAACATATTTAACCGCCTTTTAAACACCAGCGATTTGTGAATTTGCAAACAATGTGGCGAACATTTAATTCATAAACTTTGAAATGCAACACGAGATTCACACACTTGAAATCTCAAAACCATTTATTCTGATAATGAAAATGATATTGAAGCTGCTCGGGAGGGGGGGGGGGGGGGGGATTTTTCCAAGCCAACAACCCCCAGGCGGATGATCTACCTTTCCCTTATACACCTCTCCAAGCCCCCGAGACTAATTAGCGTCTTTGGGGT
>JAWNPV010000438.1:8822-20242 GCA_035078785.1 Collessia kirishimana
TTTTTATTAAGAGGAAATCAATACGAGCAGAGTACATTTTATTTCAGTTTCGCAATGCCATTGCTTAAATTAAAAATATTTAACCCTTTCCATTCCATACGTTAAATTATCGCGTTTTACTTAAATATCGACAGTATTACTTGCGTATGCTCAGCAATCAGCTGTTGTTTACAGCTGGATGAAATGAATAGTTTTTTTTAACAGTCACGAATTAGTTCAAATGAATGTTTTCACGACTAAACAACATAAATAAAAATTAAATATACCGTTTTGTGTTATATTTAATAACGCTGCTAACGTAAGTGCAAGAGTGATGTATAATACGTTGAAAACCCTACGTCTAGCCAGATTTATCAAATGGCACACACCAACCAGAGTGACGATTCGTCAATACCGTAAGCACGTGCTGATAATTTGCTTTGGTTCCCATTTCATAACCGGCTAAGGCAAATCTTTTTGCAGCCGCTCTGCCAAAACGTTTCTACAAAAAGACCTCTGTCCTATATACTGACGGCGGTTACGAAGTGATTTTGGATCATCGAAAATTGAAAACACCAAAAGGCACACTTTTCACAGTCAAAAGCGAGCCGCTTGCTATTGCCGTGGCCACGGAATTTGATAACCAAAAAGAGCACATAGAACGCTCCCGCATGCATATATCTGCCTTGTGCTTTACAGCCCTCGACAATCCGAATAATCTCACTAAGCTGGATATGGTCAACTATTTGTTAAACTTTATACCCACGGACACAGTGCTCTTCCAATATGATGTAGGTAAGATGTGGCCAAAATTTTTAAAATTAAACAAAGCAATTTATTTCTGCAGGATGAGGAAGATCTGCGAGAGCTACAGCAAAACGAATGGGATCCTTTAATAACATGGTTTAATCAACGCTATGAAACTAATCTACAGAAAACTATGAATATAACACCGCCCCAGGTCACTGAAGATGATAAAGTGAAAGTTGCAAAGCATTTTCAGTCGTTCAATCTGGAAACGCTGCATGGTGAGCTTAGATTACTATTGAGTTGTTAATGTGGTTACTATAAGTTCTTTGTCACAGGCTATATATTTGCGGTGGACACGCTAAAATCTATTATTCTGGCCTGTAGCGTCATTGAGCAACAAATATCCGTTCAGAAGGCTGTGGCCTTGGCCCGATTGGAGGAGGAGTACCAGCTAAAATTCTGGGGGCGCGTCGAGTGGGCTCACGATTTAAGTCAGCAGGAATTGCAGGCTCGTTTGGCAGCGGCTGTTCTTTTTGTGCACCTTAATTGCTCTGAACATTTTGTAAAACAAAAGTCGATTTTGTGAAAATTATCAATTTTTCCCGATAAAAATTGCTTAACAAATCGTATAGTTTTAATACAATATTACAATAAATTATGAATTCGGATTCAAGGTTAATATATATTTCGTGTGTTTAAGGCTTAGTATTACATCTTATCCAAGCTTGTAAAGGTGCTTAAATATTTCAAATAAAATTTGAGTGGTATATTTTATAGTTTAACAATTATATATTCTATATACTGTATTGCTCAGACAACTTTCATGTACGGTCACACTGCCAAACGAAGAGGAGGGCAGTCTTGCAATCCTAGTCACACCAATGTTGTTAAAGCTTAAAATGTTGCACGTCGCAGCTGACTACCTTCTGACTAGGCTCACTCATGCAGATGGCCGACACAAGTTGTCTTTGTGTTGCCGCAGTTCTAATGTTGCATAGACTAAATAAAAACTTAGGTTTAGAATCACTCATTTTGAGATTACTCTTATTGCTCTCAATTTATAGTCATTGGTACAGTAAATGTTAATAATAATATAATGCCTACGAGGATAGATTTTCTGGCTGACTTTAAAAAAATCCTTTGAAAGTATGTTTATCCAAAATTTATGAAAAAAAATATCTAAATTATGTAGAAGATGTTCGTGCTTGTTAGCAATGGATATTTAATATTCTCAAAAATAATTTTAAGAAGTGTGTAGTATATATATGACTGTTAACCGTAAATGTTGCTAAGTTTTGTTGCTGAGATTTGTGTTGCGCATGTACTGCGTTTTGCTACGTACTTCATTAAAAAATAAAAACTTAAGTTAAATGTACGGCTAAATCATACAGCATATTTGATTTAAATTTGGAAAATATATTAGTATAAGGCGTTCAAACGGTAAAAGTGCTGGAATTCATGCAGAAATAGACTGCCAATCAATTTTTTTACAATAAAAGTGACGTGTTTTAAGAAAGTACAATTCAACAAAATTCTTTAAATTTTTAATTTGCTTGTAAATGCGTTATTAAAAAATCAAAAAGAGTAAACAGCGAGCAACAACAAAATTTGGACAGTAACTGTTAAGAGCAGCATAGCATGTATACGTCTGTGCATATGTGAGTGCTAATGAACGGTAGTGTCTTTTCACCTTAAAAATGGTAATTCAAGTGTTTCAAGTTTAAACAAACGCAAGCAAACTTAACAATAACAAAATGTTCTTACATATGTAGAAAGGCGAGCAGTCAGATTAAAACTGCGTTTACTAAGTGGGGGGCGTTCGTTTGCGCTCTCCGCCCTCGTTATTGTCTTGCTTTATGTGTGTGTTGTGTGTGAGAGTGAACGAGTGTGTGTATATATGCATGTATGTATGTTGTGTTCCGCTTGCGTGCAAAATAAAAAATAAAGTGAAAAAGAAGCAATAACAACAGCTGCAGTTGATAAATGTTTTCAATTTGTGAAATCTAAAAGCCAAAACGTTTAATTGTAAATTTTTTCAACAAATTTAGCAGCAATAGCAACAACAACACCAACGGCTGCTTAGTACGACGCCCTTAGTGCTGCCACCTTGTTCGATTTCTAGTTCATTGAGTGAATGAACAGTTGGTGTTGTTGTACTTGTTGTTTGATTTTGCTTGTTTTGTTGTTACTGCTGCTTTAAGTGTAAACAAAGTGTTTTAAATATTAAATTTCGTCTTGTCACAAAACCAGCTGTTTATAACAACAACGCTACAGCAACAAGAATAATAAAAATATTAACACGGAACATAAAACTAATTGCAAGGTGAGTTTTGTAAATAATGTATTTTCAGTTGTGTTTACCGAATGAGCCATATATAAAAAAACTCCCCCCGAAAGAAAGGCTCATAAAACAAGAAATTTAGTATACTTATACTTTTCTTTAGTTTACTCTACTTCGACTCTTTTTTAATGCTATTTATCTTGAAAGTATATAAATTTCACATAAAGGTAACCAATTTAAAACCCAAAATTGCTTTCATTTTTTAAAAACAACACTTCTAAAAATAAAAAGAAAGCAACCCACTCAAAACACGTTAAGCGGCTGCAAAAATTTCTTTCAATAAGCCAAGGGGAGCCAGGCCGCCAGCTGGACAACGCCAGCATCTTTGAACTTGAATTGCTCACAAAATTCAGATACAGATATGACAGCCACATGCATAAAAGCTTTATCAGTGTAATTAGAATGCTGGCTTTGAGATTTCGTATTCTAAGCGCCGTTGCCATTTAAAACTAAATTCGTTTTTTTTATTATTATTTATTTAGTTGTTTTTTTTTTTGGCACTAAACAAAAAATCTTGTCTAACTGGTTTGAACAAGTTCCACATTTTATAGACTGTTTGCTTCATCCTCACTCTGTAACTAGCTCTAGGAATTGGGTTGTGCCAAGTGCTGTGAATCCTATCAAGCACGTACATACATTAGTTTAAACATGTAATCTTAATATTTTTTATATACAAGTATCTGCTCTCTTGTCAACTGTCCAGAAAAAACAGAAAATAAAAAAAAGCTTTTTTAACAATATGATATATCAATTAAATTGCGCAAGCAGCCGCCTGTCTATAAATTGATTTCTTCCGGCAAAATGTGACAATGACAAGCTATTTGGTTGTTGGTTTAAAAAATGAATGCATATAAAACAAAAAGAAAATCCTCTATTGGGTTTTTTTCAATCTTTAGTGCGATTTATACTCGGTTGCCCAGAAAGTTCATCAAGCTGACATCAACATAAAATGACTAAGTAATGTTAAGATAGAAATAAAAAACAAAACCAAAAATTCTAATTAAAGCTTTAACATTGTTAAAGCAGTTAAACAACTTAAAAAATTCCTTTTATTAATATAAGCAACCACACAGACTAACTTAGAATTATCAATATTTTCTTATATTTAGGAAGTAATAATAATAATAAGTAACCCTTAGATTTAAATTATCTAAATAGAAAAATTTCAAGGAGTAAAATTTTGATTTTAGTTCATAAAAGACAAAGGTGGTGAGAGATAGCAAATCCCAACTGTAACCAAGCACTGCAAGTGATAAATATAAATTGAATTGAATGCATCCGCATTAAACAGGCGCATGGAGTTAAAAAAATTGTTTAATGGTGTAGACCAGAATCTCTTTATTTAAGTTGTTTTCATATTCAGGGCGCCCTTGATTTAATTTGATTGCCGTAAAGGCACATTTTTTTCACACTTGATGACAGTAGTTTGAAAATTGCTCATTTTAAGCTTCAGATGTTTCTAGCTCCCGCACCCTGTCCACAGCTGCGGGAAAAAATACAAAATTATGTGCACTAAATGCAAATTGAGTTGAAGAGTTTTGATATCCATAGATAACTCTTGTTCTTGACACTGTGCTATTTTTAGTGCTAAAGGTTTCATTATTCGTATTTCGAGTTAGAAAGTTGTAGGGCAGGACACATTTTGTAGAGTTAAGCTCCTTAGAATTAAGTACCCAGTGTGATTAGAATTTCTGAGTCCCAATATTTTTTGATATTATTTGTTATTATACAACAATAGAGAGCAAATATTGATTGGTAAAAATAATATAACAGTGATAATAGAACTTGAAAAAAGTTTCAATTTAACTTATTCACCAAGGTGTGAAGAAATACCGAACAAAATTGAATTTAATTTACATGTTCGATAAAAGCATTTTATTTCAGATAAGCCATCACTTGTAAAATGAAAATCATAGCGATAAGGATGGCTGCCAGTTTGGCCAATGAATATGCTGTAAGCCTTTATACAATATTTATTAAAAAGTTTGGCATATATACAGTAAATATTTTGATAGAAAGAATGAACTTTATTGGATGCAAAGTACACCAAACTTTGCGTAGGAATTTTAGAAAAATAGGGTAGTCCTATTACTACTAAGTTTATATGCAACAAAATCGTAAATTCAAACAATTTTTCACTACAAAGTATTTGACGCAGACCGAGTTGAGTTAGATACTTTCTGAACTTCTATTGTCAACTTAAATCAAAAACAATTAGTAGGAAGTACAAGAGGTGGCTTATATAAGAAATAAATGACTTCTTTCCGAAACTAAGTGAGAACCTATAAATTACATCTATGTCATTTACCACTTTTAGGTTCGATACTACAACTAATTGGAAAAAATTATATATATACATATATTAAAACACTTAAGTTATTTTAATTTAAAATTTGTTAAATACGTTTTTTTTTCAGTAAGAGAGATAACTGTTCGATTCAGTTGTTTTTCCTAATAAAAATAAGACGCTCATATACGTTTGGATTGAGCGAACTATTTGTGTTGTTGTTGCTTTTAATGATTAGCAGTTTAAAATAACTTTTTAATTTTTCATGGCACGGATCTTAAAGTCAGTTTAATTCTTTAATCTGTGTTTTATTATTTTTTTGCCTAATTCTTACAATACTATGTCTCCCAAAGATTCTCGAGTTCACTTATTTTATCAGATTATTCCAAGACATGTTTATATGTACTTTTTTTTTCTTATATATATTTGCATATTGGCTATTTAGTTTTTAAAATATACTGTGATGTACTGTATATCGACAGTGCATATTTTTAATTAGTTAATTTACTTTATTATTATTTTATTATTTGGTTATTTTGTTTTTATTAGTTGAAACAATTATATATGAGGACAGAAATATCTGTATTATTATGTACAATAGACAGCTCCAGCTGCTCTACTATACCATAAAACAAATTCATAAAACAAATGAGAGAAAGAAAAGGACCCGGAAAAGACACTAAAAGTAAATAAAGAATCTATTGGTTAAACCTACTATGTTCATTTTTAATAATTTTTTCTATTGGTTTTGACTGTCAATCAAAGAACAGAATGTATTTCGGATTAAGCTATTGAAGTAAACTCTTTCCGATTGTATTAGCAAAACTTTTTATCTATACTTTATATTTTTATGCGATGCACATTATATAAAGCATGATTACGATTTAAAGCTTATCTCAATTACTACAAAATGTAACTTCTGTCATTCCATTCCATTCACATTTTTCCTCATTTGAGGTATTTTTTTACTTTTATTTTTTTGCTTACATTTTGCTCAGTAAAGCGCAATGATTGTCATAATTAAAAGACCATGTTGTTGTTCCTTTTATTATTACCATCATCATTAATGCCCATCTCTTGCTTTATTTTGTGTTGACTTGAGAGAGGACGCGGTACATCATGTTTCCTGATTACCGTATGAATGTTATACATTTTTGCCGTAGCGTTATGACGCAGTCAAAGGCGAAACAAGTGCAAGTCCATACACAATTTAACAAACCATTTATTGATTTAAAAACAACTTTTTTATATAGCAACAAAATTAAAAAGTAAAAAAAAATTAGTTGAGTGTTCCCGCTTCCGAAATAAGTTTTTCTGGAAAATACTTCCCACCGCCATTCAACCAAAAATCCATAAACGTTTGTGTATATGTGTCTAAGCTCTGGGGCGACACGCCTGGCTTGCTTCCTGGAATCGGACTTGGAATTGGATTCAGACAGGTGTAGCAACACGTTTGAGGGTTGTCCCTCGTATAGCGATTCTTTCGTTGGCACGCGACAGGCAAATGACCAAAACGAGTGACCACGTGGCTGGGGTGCAGCTAGGAAAATCAATTATTTTGTTTGTGGGTCAAAACATTTTGGTGTGTTTCGTAATATGCCTTGAAATTTACATCATGTCTTTACCATGGCGCTGAACTTTAGTGCCGTTGCACAAAGAAAAACTTAAAAATCATCCAAACTGCGCTACAAAGCGCCTCTCGTTTGCCAGCTCGTATTTTGGTAGCCAAAGCCGTGTGCTGACTTGAAATTTTGTGTTCATTTATTTGGCTTTGTTTCTTGGTTAGCTTAAGGTTTTTTGAAGTAAATTATTTTTAGACTTTGTTGAATACCTTTTTTCTTATATTTTATTTATATTGTTTTTATACGGATGATTGCGTGAAGGTTTTTATTAGGCACATAGGAAGTTTTGGGCTTAAAAGAATTTAACGGTTTTTAATTTTAAGAAAATAAATCATAGTTATATGCTCTTTCCTTTAATTTACATATATGTATGTGTTTGAGTTCAAAATAAATTTCGTGGTAATTTTATACCTTACTTGAAACTTATATAAATTATATGCGCAATACAACTTATATGGGGTGTTGAATAGATCATTTGTCTACAAAAGCATTCGAATTAAGAATTCATAGTAATGTCACTACACCCGCATCAATCTTATAACCAGTTTCCCTCTGCTCTATTTATGTTAAGCCAATCCAATAATTTACATAAAATATTTGTTAAGGTTTTCGGGTTTTTCTGTTTTTTTTTTTTTTTTGTGTTTTTAATTAGCCCTAAATGTAAATTTTCATACAAAGACAAATTTTTTTCCTGTTGCCATGAATAAAAATTTATTTTGTTTAATAAGGTGAGGGTGTTTTTTTTTTTTATTAGCCAAGGCCGCTTTTGGTTGTTCGCCGTTGCCATTGCTTATCAGGAGGCCTGTTTTTGTTCAACCGAATTTGAAAGATTTTTATTTTTTGTTTGTTTTCATTATCACTTTGATGGTTGTGTGGTCTTATCATAGATGAAACTATACGTTGGGTATCCACCCGGTGCATGAGTTCTATCTATTTTTGACGTTATCAACCCGACTCTCATAAATAATATTGTGTTAACAAGAGTTTAATGGCCACGGTCTCGCGTTTTGGCCTGCCTAGCCCATGGCTTTTTTTTTTTGTTTGCCCACTTACTGGTTACTGATATTATTAGCCAAGTTATTGGCTCTATTTTAATAGAACATTTTTTCTTATCTGCAAGTCATATTTGCTTTAAGTACAAGTTTATAAAAGTTTTTCGCAGAATTTAAACATATGTATGTAAAATACGTTGACACATGTTGGCGATAAATTCTAACGTATTGTTTATTTGCAAGTTCGGTGAATCAAAATTCCTGCTCTCTGTAATGCATTTTTACCATTACGCCGTTGACCATGGTGTAATCACTAAACTAAATAATTCAATATTGTTTTTCATTGGCAATTTGATTGACGACTATAAGAATTTTTATGACATTGTTTAAAAATTATCTAATGGTTGTGTTTATTTGTGGATTGTACTGTACCTTTTAGTGGTTAATCCAGTGGTAAAAAAAAGAAGTTAATTATTGTTGAACGTCTGTATTTTTTATTTTTTTTTATATTTATTTATTTTGCAGCTTATTGTCTTATACTCTATAGCGCATGTATAACTAAAAACCCTTAACTATGGATATAGATAACTGCCATTGACAAATATAACAAAAATATATATAACAAACTATGATTATAATTTTTAATTCTAAGTAATTTTTAAGAAATTCATTTCTTACGAATTATTCAGCTCCCGTCCATTTTCTTAAGGCCTTGTTCTGTAATATTTGTACCTTGTTGATGTGAGTCTTAGCAGCAGTGCCCCAAACCGGTATAGCATACAAGATTTTGGTGCTACGATAGCATTGTAAATTTTTATTTTGCTTCGAAGCGATAGATTGCTAGAATTCCTATGCATCCAATCAATTTTTTTTTAATTTTGGCCTGCAAGCCCGAAAGTCAATCTTTTGTCAAATGTAACTCCCAGTTAATTGACTCTAGTTGCTCTTGGTATTGAAGAGCCTAGTGTGGACCTCAGGGTAGTCCCCTCGTCTGGTGGCCAAATGTGCACTGACTTTTTCGTTTTAATTGTAATATACCACTATTCCGCCCAACTCTTGAAATTGTACGTCTTTATTGTAATATTAATTGTGATAACCTAAAGTTGACATTCACACCGCTGGCATCACTGGTGACCGCTATATTATATGTTAATTACTGTCATGTCTTTAGTGACCATCATATTGACACCCCATACGTGCATAGACTGAGGCGAATACAAAGCAATAATTTGGTTTTGATTCAAACATTTAAAAAACTGAATTTGCATGCAGGTGACTTACTACATTGAAGTAATTTTCAGCTCATTTTTATTCCATTTGAACTAATCAAAAAAATCAAAGTCCTTTCTATTCCATCAATCGTTGAATTTAGCTGGCCCCAGGGTATATTCATGTGCCGTTTTAACCTTCAGGGTATAGTGCAACACCTAGACAGCGTTATGCATACTCGAAACAAACTGTTAGTTGCACCAGAGGTCATACAGGCTGTGCTATTGTCATGCACAATACACGCTACACATTGTGTCGTTTCCATTGTTTTCCCTGTTACGTTTCATTGCCTTTGGGTACACTCGACGTCATGTCAAAGACGTCACTGGGTCGTTGTTTGTTGCGATTTGCCGTTAATGGGGCAACTTGTGTGTATGTGTCCCTGCCATCTACCTCAGCCCCCCTCATCCTTTCCATAGAAATTACAAAAGCAACATTTTTCTTTCTCCCCATTACAAAAGCAGTCGCTCTCTCTTTCTTTCTCTTTCTGACTCTCCATCTCTATCTATCATACTCTATGTGAATTTCGACTCAAGACGTTTGCCCGTTTTATGTGTGAGAATTTTCAATGTCTTCCTCTTCTGTTTTCCTCTACTGTTGTTTCGATGCTTTAGTTGCCTTTGGCATACTGTTCGCATGCGAAGGCACAGAAAACGAGTTCCGCCTGGCTTTTACAACCACAGTTTTTTTTCATTTGTTTTGTTTCGGGTTTTTCTGTTGTGGCAACTGTTTAGCGGTTCTTTTTTGTGATTGTTAAGTTGTTGTTGCTCTTTGGGGTTTTTATTTTTGCTTTTGGAGGTTATTTTATTTATTGCTCAATATATGTCTCAAAATGTAAAATAGAATAAAAAAAAACTGAAATATTATTACGTTAATTTTAGTTTGCGCAAATGCTTCCTGTTTATATTTGATTGACCCGTAAATTCTTTTAATTTAATTTCGAAAATTGGCTAACACATTTGATTGTCAATAAATAAGCATAGAAGTCAAACTGAGCGGTATACGTATGCCGAAATACAAAAAACCTACTCGACAGCTATAACAAGTTATTGTTTTAGTAAATTAAAGTCACTGAACCGGTCAATAAACCAAAAAAATAGAGAAGAAATAGAGAAAACAAAAATAAACGACACAAAATTACAGTCAAAAAACTGTTACGAATTTACGAACCAAATAATTTGCATTGTCACTATTGCAAAAAATTGTATATTAACAGGAATTACATATTAGGTGTATTAGATGCACAAGAATGATTTTAAAATATTTTTGGACAACACATCATGTATAAACGTTAAGGGGTTACATATTGTTCCGTTTTGGGCTTGATATAAAGATGACATAAATTTACACGCTGCTACCAATTGGAAATCAGTTTTTTCATTATTGGTTATATTCTCATACCCTCATCTGGTACACAGGTGTTCAGTGTACGGTAGTTTTGTTTTTTCCTGAGTCAGAACTTAAACATTTTTTAAAGACACAATAGCTTCAATTAAAGCATACTTAATAAATTCATACGCATAACGGTCCCGCTCGTCTGCCTGCCTTAGCAGACTAAGCAATCACAATACTTCCCCCTATATAAATCAAAACTGACTGTAGTGAATATTTATTAAGACGGGAACGAGATGATCACAAAGTGAATTTAAGTGGGTTAAGATATTGAAATCTCTCTGGTTAAGAGATTGCTACCGCCGCCCGCTTTCTTGGTTTTGATCTTGAGGTTTTCATTAGATATGGCCTGCTCCCAGCTCACTTTGAATTTTCATTTACTTTGTTTTTTTATTAACCTTTTATGTGCATATGCTTCTTCAAGTGGTCACCACAAAGCGGAGATAACAAGTGTTTTTCGCACATACATATACATATGCATATGTAAGAATATATATTACATATATAGACATATGCATGTTTGTAATCTCAAGGACGTTGGCAAAGGTAGCTTGGACCGACATATACCCACCAATAGCCATATTCAGAACCGGTTGCTGTCTCCGTCATCATGGCCTTTGTCTGTGGGGATTTTTCATTTTGCCTTTTAAATAAGTTCTACCAATGGCTAGCTTTTTCACTTTGAATGAAATAAGGAATCAGCGTCTGATGGAAAAGTAAAGGAAAATGATGATGATTAAGCTTCGCAGAACTAATTATATATGTTTATGACAAATAAGCTGAAAACT
>JAWNPV010000439.1:0-20193 GCA_035078785.1 Collessia kirishimana
GTTTCCTTTGTTTTCCTTCCTTTTTCCTTTTCCCCTCGTTCTCGTTTTCCCCCCCCCGCATTTTTTCTTTCTTTTCATTTGTTTTCCAGCGTCTTTTTTTTTGTGGCCCTGGCCATGGCGTCCATGGAGTTGGTTTCCTTCTTTCGTTTTGCTTCAGTTTTTTGCAGTCTCCGCTGCTGCTGTTGCTGCTGCTGCGGCTGGTGCTGGTGCTGCACGCCTAATAGCTTGCCACATATGCAATGGATGGATGGTGGTGGTGGGGGAAGTGCAGAGTTTTCTCTGCTCTGCTTGCATTGCCAGTGAAAATGTCTGTGAGTGGCTGAGTGGATGGCAGTGGCAGGGGGAATTGGTATTTGGCTTGGTCGGTCTGTCTTCTTTCTTTTGTCAGCCCATTGACTGGCAACAGGTGGCGCCTTCTCCTACTCCCCCCCGTGTCCACACTGGCCTGCACACCCACACAGACCCACACAGACACACACACACACATGCAGGCTGAAGGACGTTGAATTTTCTTTGCTTTTGTCATGCAACTCGACGGTTTTTCTCTTGCTTTTTGCAACTCCAGCTTCAGCTGCTCGATTTGTTCCCTTTTCTTGCCACCCAAACTGAATGGCATTGTGATGTGGCAACGGGTGGGAGGGGGGAGAGGTGACAGCCAACCACAGTCACTTGGCTTTTTTATTTCCCCAATGTTTCGTTTTGGCAGGACAAATTCCTTGACCTCCTCTGTCGCTCTCTGGTTCTTGTTGGTTTCAGATTCCAATGGGAGCCGCTCATTAGGCAGTTGGAGGGAGATTTTTGCATTTTTTTTTGTTAAATTTCGTTTATTTAAATTGTGTTTACCTAAAAGATTGCAACTCTCTTTAAAAATCTCTATTCAAAACAAGCAAAAACGAATTTCAAAGGCGTTTGGCATTGTCTATGGGAGTCTAGTGTGACCAACAGCTTTGTTTAGCATACTTTTGAGCGCAGAACTTAAATGGTTGATGGGCAATGTTAGTGGCAGTCAAGAAACTAACTAAACTATGAATTAAATAAATAGTTAAGAAAGATTTTGGTCAGCAAAATTAGAGTTTTCCACATGCCCAAGAGCTGGCAGGTGGATTGTGAGAGCCAATGAAGCTGGGAAACTAGATTCCTCTTGATGGCTCTTTGGTCTGTTCAAATATGCATTGGCAAATGCCATGTGTGAGGGGTGTGGAGTGGAGTGAGGGCTGTTGGTCGATTTACAGTTATGAGAGTCACAAATCGGCAACAAGCAGATGGCAAGTGGCATCTGGCAATCTGGCCAAACTGCTCATTGTGCTGCACAAATCTCCAGTTGCCCATGAATTATTCAACAGTTCAACAGTTGGCAACACACACACACGGCCACACAGAGACACACACACGCAGACAACAGCAGGCAGAAGGCAGCAGGCAGAAGGCAGCAGGCAGAAGGCAGCAGGCAGTCAAAGCTTCTATGTGCGGTGGGTGTAAGGGGGGTGCGTGAGGGTGTGTGAAACTACAATTTGCAATTCTCATCTACATGTATGTGGAGTTCTATGTGTGCGTGGAGATGCCGTGTGCGAAATGTGCCTTGAAATTGACTAAAACCCACAAGAACATCATCCGCCTCCTGCCACTGCTCCTGCTACTGCTCCTGCGTGTGGAGTATCTGAATGTGTGTGGCAAATCCTTTTTATGCCCACATTATATAGTTCGCAGGCATTTGCTGTGGCAGCAACTGTGAACAACTCACGGCGGCCTCATTCAATTCCATTTCCATTTGCCAGCCACCAACAGCCACCAACAGCCATCGCCATAGTCGTATAACCAAGTTCAATTACCTGTTACAGCCGTTAGATGAATTTCTATGGCCAGGACATGCTTCGACTAGTTGAGTACAGTTGTAAAGCCGCCTACTTTACCACTCACACACTCTCTCTCTCTCTCTCTCTCTGCCTGTGTGTGTGTGTTTGGCTTTTTTGAATATTTGAAATGTTTTTGTTCGCGCCACGCAGCAGAGCAGAGCAGAGTAGAGCGCAGTCAGGGAGGCACATGAAGGCGAACAAGAAGCAGCATAACGACACACTTTGGCACGCATTTGTGATAAACATAAATGAGCTTAGAAATGAACCCCGCAGGATAAGGCAGAACGCACACTGCCACACACACTGGCAAGCCTAGTTCAAGGCTGCGTATTGACTACACACAGTGGGCCATGTAAGTCTGAGGCCGAATGCCAAATGCCAACAACACAACACCACACAACACCACACAACACAACACAACATTATACAAATGATATCGCATTAGATAAGCCAAAGTGCAAATTGGCTTACAAACCGGGATTTGTGCGCTCGCAATTCTCCGCCTTTTGTATTCCCAACCAGATTCAGCTCAATGGCAATGGCAATGGCAATCCCATCATCATCATCATCGTCACCATCGTCGTCGTCTCTTTTGCATGCGTCGCCTCTGTTGCTTCTCTAAGCCGCCGCTGCTGTTTGCTGATTCGTTTTGGTTTGCTTATCACAAATTCCAAGTTCGACACGACTTGAGTCCACCACATGTGTGCGATTCAGCGATTGTTTTTCCCTCCCCCTTCCCCCCCATACAGTGCAGGGCAGGCAGATAGAAGCCAAGTCAAGGAGACACAACCTAAAGCTACAGCAGACCAGCGAAGAGGGTCCTCCGCTGTGTTGGCCAACTTTAAAGTGGTAAGAGAAAATGAATTCAGTCAACGGCGTCTCTAATCTTCTATCCATCACTGTAATCGCCAGTCAAAGGCTAAAGGCCCATTGATAAGCAGCATCGTAGAAAATCCCGCAAACTGCCGTACATAACTCCAATCCGGTTGTAATCTACGTGCATCACAATGTCTAACAACCAAGAAGGCGGCCCCTAAGCCGGCCAAGAGCCGCCTGTTGAGCTGCTAACCAAGGATCAAGGATCTGTGGCAACATTAGGTTTTAGCACCGACGTTACTGTTGCCACACTAATGAGTGTTGTAAGTGGCCAAGTAACCAACCAAGCAGCCAAGCAACGAAGCAACCAACTGTGATTGCCACTTGACCCACCGACCAACCGACCAACCGACCGACCGACCGGTAGCCTTGAAAATCAACGGTTTTATTAGCTCCTTTTGCATTGGCCCAGATATCCTGCTCAGCAAAAGGAAAATATTTCCAGACAACGGTGGACTGGACTGGCCACCTCAACCTCCCACCACTCGGCGAGTCAATGGTTGTCGTTTTGGACAGTTTTTTGTTCCTTTTACTTCCGCCAGGTTGTTTTCCTTTTGGCCCAAACGACGACGGCTACTGCTGCTACTGCTGCTGCTGCTGCTGCTCTGGCTGGCTGGCAGGCAGAGAAAAAATCGCCAAAGAATCGCTGAAAAATGCCACAAAAATATGTGTCTCTGTGTGTGTGTGCTGCATTGCACAGAAATAATAATAAAAATCTCACACACACACACACCGCCACACACAGGGGGACACACAGACATATTGGTAACTGAAAAAACTGCCAAAAAATTCGTCCTTGCTTCGTTGCAGTTCCTTTTTGTGCTGAATGTCGTGCGAGTTGCGAGCTGCGAGCTGCCAGAGTTTTCTAAAACGAAAGCAAAAAGATGCAGTCAACGTTGTTGCCACACGGCGGCAGGCACATGAGTCTCTCTGTGTGTGTGTGTGTGTGTGTGTGTGTGTGTGGCGGGTGTGTGGCAATGGGTATTGGGTAAGGACTGAATGCCACTGGCCGTAGGAGTCTGAGTCTGAGTCGGAGGTCTCGTCGTCATGAATGGAAAATTCTGAATGGATTCCTGCTGCCCGTTTATTTTGCTTTTCTTGTTGCTGCTGTTGCTGTTGCTTTTGCTGCTGCTGCTGCTGTTTCGTTGTGGTTGTCTTTTGCCGCTTTCTCGCATCTTTGTTGCATACTTTTTTGCATACGGTGTGCTGTGCTGTGCTGTGCTCTGCTGTGTTGCCCCATCCACACCTTAAACACATAGCGTTTTGGTTCCTTTTGCAGTTCGACAGTCATTTTTTTCCTTTGGCCTTCCACCACCCCCTTTTTACCCAGCCACCCACCCACCTGGCCTGGCCTGGCCAATTGGCTTTTCTTTTTGTTGGCTGTGTATTTTGGCACCTGACTTTGCCTGCTCGCTGTTGCTGTTGTTGTTGTTGGAAGTCTGTTATTGTTGCTTTCATTATTTCGTTTTCTGATTTTCTCGTCTCTCTGATTTTCCCTCTTTTTCAAGTCAATTGTTGTTGCCGTTGCTGCTGTATCCATAGGCGCTTCCGGCCTCTTGGCTTTGGTATTTATCACACCGTTTTGAGTTGGTTTTTTTGACTGTTTTAGCTGTTTTAATTGTTTTAGCTGTTTGTCACAACCAATTGAAGGCAGAGAATTTATAGATACCCAAGTGATGTCCTTGCCAAGCTATTTGGAAGGATTTTTCATTCGTTTGCCATTTGGTTGGCAGATTTAGGAGGTAGAAAAAGCCGCCAAAATTCCTTTTAGACAGTTTCCCAGCTAATTTATTCATAATTTATATAATTCATGCTGCAAATTACAATTTAAGTGGCCAAGAATTTCCCAGCTGAAGGTTGTTGGCATTAAATGCAGAATGGAAAATCGTTTGGTTTGCGCTCCAGTTGGGTTAGTTAGTAGCTCAGCGGTTAGTCCATTTGGATTTGTTATTGTTGCTGTTGATTTTCCTTTTTATTTTCTTTATTTTGTTGGTTCCTTTTACCTTCCATTTCGTTTCCATTTCGCTTCGTTTAAGTGGACAATTCGAAGGACGCTTTGGACGCTTTTCGTGGCCGAATGCATCGGCATTGGCAGCCAGCAGCCGTGTGATTTTCCTTCCTTCTATTTTCCATTTTTCTTTTTATTTTAGTCGGTTTTTCTTACATTTGCCTACCTATGTATGCTCCGACGATTGCTTTGTGTCCTTTTAGCCTCAGCTTTTGGGTTGGCCAGAGGCCCCATTGAAGGCAGCTGCCACGCCAGGATATTGGCACCACCGCTGGCAAAGGCACCAGCTTACAGGTTAGGGTATTTGCTAGTTGTGTGGAACTAAACACCCAGCTTAGCTCAGCTAAATAGCTTAACAGAAAATTATTTTATCAACGATTTGGGCAGGGAAATCGGCTCAACTGATCTACCTTGAGCCTGAGTCTGAGGCAGTGAGGAAGTGTATTGGCATTTCGGTTAGGCCAGTTGAGAGTTAGATTTTGTTACCTTCTTGTTACAGGGTTTTTTGCAACGATTTTCCCAGTGTTTCTGTTGCCAGTTTGAATGTTTGAACAAAACACTTTGCCTTTGGCTGGCATCGGGTCCAACGGCCATTCAGTTTGGTAGCCTTTTGGCCGTTTTGGCCTGTTGGAATGCGGGAATGTGGAATTGCAGCTGCCTAAATTGCAGCTGCAATAGCAGCTGCCAAGAAGTGGCCCACAAGTGGCTACAAAGTGGCTACCAAGTGGCCTTTGGAGAGCCCTTGAAGCGTGTCGCTGTTGAGGTGGTCGACGGTGGCTGGTAGATGATGGTAGAGGGTGGAGGGTGGAGGCTGGTTGGTGGTCATTTCTTGACCAAACTGTAGCCAGCAGAGCATGAGGAAAGCCAGTGGCAACTGCCAGGAAGAGGGAGCAGCTCGTTGGCCTGGATTTGCTGTGGATTTTAGCTTTGCTTGGCAGCAGGCAGCAGCAGGCAGCGGCAGGCAGCGGCAGGCAGCCAGCAAACATTAATGTTGATATTAAATTGCATTAAACTTGTCTTTATTATTTATTGACTTAATTGATTTTAAATATACATTGAGCTGTAAAGAGCAGCGCTGCAGTTCAATATTTGTCTTTAGACGAGACCAGCGGGGGGAAGGGGCAGGGGCCATTCAATTAGCCTCCAACCAACGCCAAGACCAGAGCTGGAGCCACAAACAGAACCAGAAATCGCAACGAGTCCGATTGCCCCACCACCAATCGGCATTTCGTTTTTAATTTGCTGTTTGCATTATCCGCGTTTGTTTTTAAATTCTTATTTCATCTTTTTTCTCTCTCATCTCTCTCCATCCTCCCTCCCCCTCTCTCTCTCTCTCTCTGGCTGGTTTTTTCTCAATTCGGTTGAGCTGCAACGCATAGCAAATATTTTCGTTTCTTTGATGCAATTTCGCTAGTTTGCTGGTGTCCAGTTGGTGCTGATGCTGCTGCTGCTGCTGCTGTTGCTGTTGCTGAGGCGGATGAGTCTCGTCCTGTCCCCCTTGCGCTGATCTGTTCAATCATCAGTCTCATCAGTGACCACTGGCTGTGGCACTTTGTTGATTAAACATTCATCCATCGGTGATGGCAATGCAACACAAATTGTTTGATTGTGTGATGCGCCTGTCAGCGGTTTTTCTGGCTGGATAACTTAGAGGAGCGCAGATCTGTCTTTGTGGGCTTAACCAGTCGCATCCTTTGCTTACCAGCCTGTCAGCCAGACAGGCAAACAGCGCCTCCGTGTTTACCTTTTGGCCAACTACAAATTCATGGATGCAGTCAATAGTCCACCTCTCTAGAGGGTAGAAAGTCAATCTCCAAAGGCCCCTTGTGGTCAGCTGAAACCCACGACAAAGACGATCTCTTCACCCAGAGTTTCCAGCTGAAGTAAATCCAGTTCCTGGTTGGCTTTTCTTGGTCTACCAACTCAGTTCTCTAGGCTTTAAGGGGACCCAACAGTCGTTTGTTGGGTTGCTCCGTGGACTTGATCTACTTGATGGCATTGCTCGTTTCACTTGCCCATCAAATTGCCGAGTCTCTGGTCATTACAAACTTTCTAAACTTTACGATAAATAAAAAACAAAAAAAAAGAGGAAAGAAAAACGACAGCAGCAAGCAATGGCAAAGACAGAGGCAGAGGCAGAGTCAGGGGCAGCACAGAGGCGGACCTGGCCAGGGGCAGAGTAGGGGGCAGAGGGTAAAGGGAGAGTTAAACCGTGCGGGATATTAAAAAGTGCACGGAATAATGTTTCTTTTATGACTAAAGTGGCAGTGGCAGAGCCATCGAAGCCATCAAAGTAGCAGCAACAGCAGCAGAAGCTGAAGCAGCAGAAGCGGCGGCTTCAAATGTCAGTCGGCTGGCGCGCATGAGCGATGGGAAGCAGGCAGGCAGGCAGGCAGGCAAGCGGTAGGAATAGCGGCTTCTCTGAGGTCGGCACGGCTGTTGGTTCAGCGTCATTTCGTTTTTAATTTCCGTAATTCCGTCAGCAGAAAAATTTTTGCAATATAAAAAGTAAATATCGAAATTTATAGACCTGCAGATGAGTCGTCCGCTTCCTCGTCGTCGTCGTTGAGGGGGGAAGACGCTGACAAGAGAATGGAGACGTTAGTGAAGCCATAGCCAAAGCTCAAGTTGAGACTAAGATGACTGCTTTGGTGGGTTTGCAGGGCAACTGAGCGGTGAGTGAGACTGAGAGCGACTGAGAGCGACTGAGAGAGGCTGAGGCGACATTAAAAATGTTAAATAAAAACAGTAACAAAATACACACAAACAAATGGCAAGAAAACGCACAAAGACAGAAGCAAATGCCTCATCCTGCCTCATCCTTTCTACCCCTCCAACCCCCACACACACACACACACACACACAGGCAGCTGAACATGGCAACCCCCTTTGGCAACTTACACGAGGAATTTAATGACAACACTAAAAAGTTTAAGCGTTATTATTTCTAGGGTAGCGCAACCCCCTCTCAGCCCAGTCGCCCCCGCCTGGTCACCCTCTCCATGTGCGAGGAATCCAAGCAAAAATCAGCTTAGACAAGCAGCTCAGCTCAGACTGAAGGAAGCTGGCAGGAGGAGTCCAGAGGGCTACGAGGAAAAATACGAGGCTGTAAAATGGCAAATTCATGACCTGCAACTGCCGTCTGTACGAAAATGGCCTCTCTGTGTGTGTGTGTGTCTGTGTGTGTGTGTGTGTGCATTCTAACGGCAACTAAAAATGCGAAGCGCGATTGTAACGATTCGGTTATTACCGTTATATTGCCGAAACAACGCGCTGCCACCGAAACAAAGTCGAAAACGCACATAACTCAATCTTCGATGGTGGATCCACAGCGGGTGGGTGAGGGGGGGAGGGGAAAACGGCATGACTGTACCACCAACCAGACCACCACCGCACTGCAGCAGCAGCAGGACGTCTCGGCCCGCCACCCCCCCTTTTTTATTGCTAATGGCAGCGGCTGTTGGTATGAAAAAAAAAAAATCCAAAAGGGGGCAGCGGCAGCGACTGTTGTTGCAGTTTAAGCGCCGTTGTAAAACTTACGGTAGTTTACTGACAATCCCCCCACACTCCCTTAGCCCCTTGGCTCATCAACCCCCCTGTGCATAGCTGCGCCACCATCAGCTCCTTGTTGGCTTAAAAACGAAACAATTTTTACAACTTTGTTGTTTGCCTGCGGCAGCCTTTGCCATTTCTAGTTGCAACACCCTCTGGTCTCCCTCTGGCCCCCTTCTGCCGCCTCCCTGAAACCCGTAAAGTAAATGTAGTAATTTTTCAAAAAAATCTTTGTCTTTAATGGACCATCAAGGCGGGCTTCTGCCTTCTGCTGTTGCTGCTGTTGCTGCTGTTGCTGCTGCTGTTGTTCCCTCTTTGCTTTGAGTTTGGCTTCTTGGACCTGGGCTAGACCTAGACCTAGACCTAGGAGAGCGTAGAAGGTGGGCAGGGGGGGGAGGTGGGAACTCATCGTCAATATTGCGCTTCGGTTGTAAAAAATGCGTTTTAATGCTTCAATAAAATAAAAACTTTGCATTAAAAACTCAAACGATAGATGCATGGGGTGGTTGGTGGCTCCCTGCCCCTCAGCCTGGTAGATCCAGCAGCTCTAAAAGTTGTCTTCACTCTCGGAAGAAACAATTAGCGTTAAAGGAAAAAATATGCACGTTACGGCTACAAATATTCTACGGCCACCACCGCCTCCACCACCACCTGCTATGCTCTGTAGTCCTTTGGCTAATGCACAGGACTTGCTGCTGCTCACATATCAGCTGCCATCTCTGGCAATTTTGTTCCTTCAACTTAACACTTTACTAGCCCGTTTGCTGGCATCTTTATGCCCCGCAGACTAGGCGGAGCGCATTTTTCATAGCATACTTTTCAGCGCCCACTAAGGTATCAATGCAGTTCACTTTGGTTCGGTCGATGTAGATCGATTAGATTGTTTATCAAGCTAAAAATAAATCTAGAAACTACGTTAATCAAAGCCTCCGCTTGGTCCTTTCGATTTTATTGTGGCTGCTGAGAAGGATGCTGAGCAAAATCCTCTAAGCAAGTCATCTACTAAAAATTTCATTACAACTCTGAGCACCGAAAAGCGTTTAATGACCAATCAACGCAGCCAAGAACAGGGCGATGCTCCCTTTCCCCCCCTCTGGGCCGCATTCAAAACGTCTTATGATCTGGCAAACTGTACAGCATTCAGCAACCAAACAGCCAAACAGTCGAGCATCGAAGCATCCAGCGTCAATCTAATTTCTAAATTTATGGTTTTTCGCATAGTTGTAAAACTGTAAAATGTGTATATAAAGGGGGGTGTGTGTGTGTGGGGGCCAAGGGGAGCTATTTCTCTTGACTCTAAAGGTTGCAGTTCTTGCTTGAGGGGGCGGGCGATGGGCGATGGGCGATGGTTTGTTGCCTGGACGACTCTGTTCCATGTATTTTGATTTGATTTTTACGCTGCGCCATAAATTGTTTAGATGAGTTTTTTAATCGAAATTGTTCGAAATGACTTAGGTGCGCATAAAATGTCTCCCAGCAAAGGCAACACAGAGAGAGAGAGAGAGAGAGGGAGATGGAGAGGTGGAGAGCCAACGACGGTTGATGTGATTTGGTTGTTGGGCCGTCGACGGTTTCTTTTGCCTTTTTATAAGGCTTATAAAAAAGAATATTTTTAATGGCGCATAAAAACAGTTGCGAGTTGGTAGTTTGACGAAACAAAAAGACGCCCAAGGAGCAGCCTGGATGGCTGAATGGCTGGATGGATAGCGAAGGAGAGCCAAACAGGCTTGGCAACTGCAACAGTCAGGTGTGGACAGGGATGTCCTAAGGGTTCGAGATCTCCAGGGAAATGGCTATGGAAGGGAAATTCCTTTAGCTGTTATGGTTTTCTCTGCACTATGATGAGTGGAAAGCGTTGGAGAGAGAAAAAGGTTAGCTGATCACAGCAGCTTCACCTCATGGCCATCGCTTTCAACTGTAGCTGTTCCTGCTGCCTGACGATCTCAGTCTTGATGGTCGGATTTGATTGTCATTCTCTTGCCTGCTTTCTGGCATATTTTGTGAGACTCCTGTGTGGATCCTTGAGCACTTGAAACGCTCTTCAATGTTTACTAGCAGTGGTGGCAACAGCCATCAGCAGTGCGGCCCATAAATGTTGCCAAACTTTGAACTTGATGGGCTTCATCGCAGCCTTTTTGCCCGGCCGACAGCCTCTCGATGCGGGAAACGCTTTTACGGCTCTGGCGTGTGCTGAAGAGCAGCAGCCAACAAAAAGAGAGAGAGAAGACCAAGATGAAGATGGTGGAGAAGAGCTAAAGCATAAAAAGATACATTTGCCAGCCACCCAAACGACGCATAAAACGCGTTACTTTCATCCATGAGCGACGTTGATGGGCTCATAAATGCCCCGAATGTGCATGAAACGCGTATTTTTCTACTTTTTGATGATTTTGAAATTTTGTATGCGTTGAGTGCCGTTAAGTGTGCCTCTGTGTGTGTCGGTGTGTGTCTGTGTGTGGATTTCCTGTTAACCTTAACGTTACTTGCCCAGTTGCTGAATTGTTTTTAACCCACTGACGACTGCTACCAACAGAAACAGCCACAGCGGAGGCAGCAGCAGCCAGCAGCAGTTGCTCTTGCCATAAAAGTAATATGAAATGTCTCAGTTTTAGAGCTGCGAAATAAAAAAAGTTATCGACGCATTTCGGCAGCCTTGGCACGAATAAATGTATAAAAAAAACAAAACAGCAACCGCGGAGAGGAGAGGGGAGAAGGAAAAAGCAAAGCAAACTCCACTCTTGTGGTCCATAAAAGCGCTTTCGGTTTAGTTTTTAATAATATGCACGACAGACGGACGGACGGCCCACAGGCTGCTGCCATCCCACAAGAAGAAGAAGTTCAACGGGGATTAACAACAGACAGTAAACAGCAATAGTCAAACCCACACACACGCACACACAGGTACAGAAATTGTTAATAGCATATCCTGTGGTTCAGGTTGATGGAGAAAGAAGAGAGCAAGACGTGGCCAAGCTGAAGGCGGTTCCCCGGCAGCTCTGACTTGCTCATTGTAAGAGAGGATCGCAGTGGTCCGCAGCTCTGACTTTCTAGTTTTAAGAGAAGATCGCAGTGGTTCTACAGAGCAGCCTCAGCGCTTTTGCCAAGGATTCAGCATGGCCAAGGGCTTCTAGAAGGCAGTGAAATGTCCGTCCAACATCCTAACCTCAAAGGCCCTTCTAGGGCGGCTGCCTCTAACCCTCTACCCCTCAGCTCTAAGCCAACAGCCTGTTCGGTAAGACAGTCAAGTCCCTTCAGCTGCAGCTCACAGCTGCCTCAAGCCTCCAACCCATTCAATTCCATTTGATCTATAAATGTTAACTGAACTCCAATTGTCATCTCGAGTCTAACAAGTCAAGCAAAAAGGAGTCGGAAGCTAATAGAAGAGTTTGGCGGTCGAGGAGGTTAAATAGCTGGCAACAAAGTCGCTGTCATCGGCTTTGTTTGATTCCCATCAATTGTTGTTTGTCAGCTTGGGCAAAAGTCTTCTAACGAACGTTGGCAGTTTTTGCATATTTTTAATTATGAAACTTTCAATAAAGCCTGCCTGCCTGCCACCTTCACTCTCACCCTCTCCCTGACCCGCGTTGACCCCCTCCCAGGCTGTGTCCGGTGTGACGCTGCTGTGTTGATGTTATTGACGCAAAAACTCTGGGTGTTATGATTCAATTTTCGGCTGATGATGTCAATGTGGGCCGACTGTCAGGCTGGGGCAGGGGGTGGCGCGAGGGAAGGGGGATTTGTTTTTGAGGCCTCTTAATCGAATATTTTTGTTGCCCATAAATGGCAATGGGAAGGCAGCAGCAGCCAGCAGCAGTCAGCAGCAGCAGCCAACAGAGGGCAGGAGGAAGACCTGGAAAAAGGTGGGAAGCTGGGTGGGTCAGGCTGGTGTACAGCTTCCGCTTACCCATTCGCATAGTTGCGCATTTTAAATTAGTGTCTTCGCACTCACACACACACACACACACACCCTTTCACCCTCTCTCTGCCGCCGCTGCTGCTGCTGCGGCTGCCTTTGGATTTTTATTTTTAGTCATTTTTTTATTATTTTTTTCCCAGTTGTTTTCCCTGTTTTTTTCCTGGTTTTTTTTTTTAGTTTTATTAGGTTGATTTTTGTTCACTTTTCAGGGCGGAGTTTTTGCAATTTTTATTTTTGCTGCCCGCGTCCGAGCGGCGCACTTACGTCACGCTGCTTGCTCACACGCAGCAACAAATTAAAATATTTTCCCCACATTTGCCATGTTTTTTGTGTTCTTTTTCTTCCCTCTTTTTTCTACTCTATTTTTTCGTTTTTTTCCATTTTTTTTTTTCGTTTTGCCTGGTGCAATTTTTAAAAATTTTTTTTCATTATTTTTTTTTTCGTTGGTTTTTTTTCTGTGACGCTGCCGCTAAAATGCAATTCAGTGTGCGTGTGTGTGAGCGTGTGTGCGTGCGTGTGTGTGATATGTAAAGTGCAACTGCATCAGCGACAGCAGCAACAATGCATTTCCCTATTGAGCCGCTGCATTTCTCCTCTTTTTCGTCCTGCCGCTGCTTTCTCTCTGCTTAATTTTATTTATTTATGAGCTTCGTTTTTCCCGTTTTTTCCAGCTTTTTTTCCAGTTTTTTTACCAGCTTTTTTACTATTTTTATTTTGGTTTTGTTTTGGTCTATTTGAAACTGAAGCTGGAGCCGCTGCTGCTGCTGCTGCTGTGTCAATGGGTGGTCATCAGCCACATGCATATGACCAGGGACATGAACATGGCAGGCAACTGCATTCGCCGCCTGCCTTTGCACATGCAAAACTGCATTCGCCGTCTCATCCTACGGGGCTACCTTTCTCTATCGCACCCCCAGCCCAGTCACCCAGTGTTCTCCTCAGAGTCCAGACCTCCAACAGCCTGGCCACAGTGCAACTGCATTCGTCAACACTGCAGGAGCGTAGCCAGCCAGTTTCTGTTGCCTACATTTGAGGGCAAATTACTAAGCAGCCATGCTGGACACTAAAAACTTCGCCCCAAAGGCTTTGTCTAAGGTAGGAAACCTTAAAAAATGTGTCCTTTTAATCCTGCTCCCCTTTGTCCATTTCTATTTACCCGTGTGGATGGCAATGCGCTCCTGGCAAATGCATTTCCTAGCAAAACAACTAAAAACAAGTGAAAACCAGCTTCGCTGTCGCCGCTGTTGCTGCTGTTGCTGCTGCAGCTACTGCAGCTCATATGCACTTTTTGCTCTCTCTCTCTCTTTCTCTCTTCATCCGTTGCACTCTGTCCGTCGCTTACATACTGACTCGCGCTCTCTCTCTCTCTATCGAGCGCTGCGTTGGCCAGCTGTTGCCGGCTCTGTCTGGTCCAGGCGTGAACTTAGGATCGGCATTTTGGCGACTTTTTATTTTACGTTTTTCGGACAATTTTTATATAAACTTTTGTTTTTTTTCTATTTTTTCGTGTGTTGTGTTGCATTGGTGTTTATTTTTATTTTCGGTGCAGCGGGCAGCGCAGCCAGCGGACACCGCACCAAAGCTGCAAAATGTCATTTCATTTCGCTCGCACCCAGGCCGGGTTGCCCGTTTGCCCAGCTGCCCAACCTGACGTTGCAAATGTTGTTTGATTTTTTCGTTTCATTTTTTTTCCTCTTAATTTTGCTTCCTTTTTTTTCTGGTTTTTTTTTTAGCATTTTTTTTTGTTGTTCACCTATTTGGGCGGCTTTTTGTGCGATTTTTAAGCGGTTTTATTTCTTGTGTTGCACGCAGTTTTTGCCGCTGCATTTTTATTGGCTCCCAGTTGTGTGTGTGCGAAAGGGCAGAGAGCGAGAAAGACAGAGAGAGAGAGAGAGAGAGAGTTAAGTAGGCGCCTTCGACTGTACACTGGACATGGACATGAGCATGTATGGGACGGTGTGAGGCTGTATGTGTGTGTGTGTTTTAGCTATCGGCTTTGGTTTTTTAATTTTTATTTTTTCCTGTTTTGGCAATATTTTTTGTTGTTTTCGTTGTTGCTGTTGTTGCTGTTGTTGCCGTGACGGCGCTTAATGCAAATAAAATGTTTGCGTTGCCTTGCATTATGCTGATGTGCATTCGACTACAGCCGCCACCGCCACCGCCGCCTGTGCTGGCCTCAGCCACTTGGTCAACTCATCCTGGTTGTCCGTTTTCCACGCACATGAATTTGCTGGCCCAAAACACGAAACGAATTTTTTTGTGCAATTTTTTTTGCTACCCCAGTCATTCAGTCATTAAAAATTTTCCCACACTGCCCGGGGGAGGGCAGCGGTTCCGGGTCCGGGTGCGAGGCCAACCAACTGGTGGGGGGGAAGGCACTTGTCCTGCTGTTCCGCTTATCCTGGGCTGCCCAGTCGGGCGTTGTTTTGTTGTGGGTCGAATGTGGGTCGCAGGTTTTTTGTTGTCCAGCGCTTGGCATAATCGGCGACTTCACACGCGGCCCCTGCCTTGCTGCCCCTCGATGCTGCTGCCAACATCATCATCATCAACAGCAGCAACAGCAACAACATTTGGGTGCATCGTCTCATCGTTTCTGGTTTTTTTTTTTTTTGTTTTTGGGCATTTTGCGTGCAGCTTTGCAGCCTTCATCCTTCACTCCTCGCTCGCTCGCTCGTTCGCTTTTTTTCTCTCTGTGTAAAAGTGATTTTGTTGCTTTGTTTGGCATTCAGCCTCCCTGGCTGTCTGTCTGACTCTTTCCAGCAGCCCTTTGGCTTGGCATTTTGCACATAAATTTCGTTTCTTTACAAAATTACCGATATTTTTTGATGCCACCACATCCCCCCAACCCCTACCTCCCACCAGCCACCCACCAGCACCCCTCACTGACAGGCAGTGCAGTGCAGCCGGCCGCCTTTATCTGTCGATTAACATTTATCTAGGCGATGATTTTTTGTTCTTTTTTTCTACCTCCACCATTGCACCGCACATCGATGAATGCAACTTTGCTGGCTGATTATTCAACATGTTTTGGCCATTTGGTTGCTCTGCTTCTCCCTGCTGCTGCTGTTGCTGTTGTTGTTGTTGTTTTTCGCAATTAAACTTGCTTTTCTGGCTAAACTGGCCATTCAGTTAGCCAACCCATTCAGGCCGGGCCGGGCCGGGCCGAGAAAGAAGCGTTTTGTTTTTCATTGAGAAAAACATTTTACATTTCCCAGTCACTTGAGGGCTTTTGTATGCAATTGGATTTCAACGCTTTGATTGTCAAGTGGTTGGAACACAACAACAACAGCAACTATCGAGTGCATTGGAGGGGCGCTTGGGGGGGCAAATAAAAATGCATTTGAGCCATAGAACAAAGCTGGCTCTTCACTGCTAATTTGCCCGCCCTTTACTTAGGCGCTGAGGTGCAACGTTGTTTTGTTGAATTTTTCCCCCCCATTTTTCCCCACATTTTTCCTGCGTTTTTCTGCATTTGCCAGCAAGGAGTGTTGAGGCTGCAACAAAAGGCATTGATTTTATTTTGTGTTTTGCTTTGTTTTGCTTGTTCAATTAACTGTTTGATGAATGGCTGTAGGGTTAACACAGGCAGGCAGTGTGCTGCCCTCATAAGTATGCTATGATCTGGCCTTGCAGGCAAACGGAAGGTCAATGAAGCCAAATGCAGCAGCGCTGAGCCTTAGCTTATCGCCGGCTTGTGTCTGTCACATGTGTGTGCCACACACACACACGCACACTCGCAAGTAAGTAGATAAATAAATAAATACTTATGGGTGTGGGTGTGGGTGTGAGTGGGTGAGGCAGCCAGAGAAGCAGGACAAATATTAAAAATCTTCGCACGCATCTCGGTCGCGCATTAAAATCAAAGTAGAATGACATCAATATAAATTGTCGTAAATTTGCAATTTGCCAGGCCAGTCGTCGAGGGCTGACAAGGCAACGACAGAGAGGAGAGCCAAAGCCAAAAGCCCAGGACAAGCTGCGTCTGCCTGGGTAAAGCTTACGGCCTCTGCTCTCGTAAAACACAACAAAAGTGTCTGCCTGCCTGCCTGTCTGTCTGTCTGTCTGTGTGTGTTGGGCTGCGATGCGCATATGTTTAGAGAAATTAGTTTTTCATAACGCACAAGTTGTTATTGCCATTCAACCCACACACAGGGACACCCACCCACACACAGGCATACACTGGCTGCCTTTTAACGGCATTTTTTATTGCAAATTCTATTCAAATATCCATACATTTTTATGGGCCCCGCTTACCTAAGCCCAAGGAGCCACCAAGGAGCAGAGACAGAGCAACGAGGTACAGCAGGCTACCAACCTCCCCTTGAGGACTACCCAGTGCCTGCCTGCCTGCCTCCTTCTCCTCCTGCCACACAGTTTCCTTCTCCCTTTTTTTTTTTTTAAACAAACACAATTTTTAATATTCCTGCAATTTTTATGAGTGTTTAGAGGAATTTTATTGCTAAAGATTTTCCCGGCCTAGGACAGGACTTGGCTCTGCGGTGGTTGCCAGTCAGACAGTCTTCCTGCCTGCTGTTAGTTGCCAAAAAAAAAGTGAGTGAAAGTGTGTGTGGCTGTGTGTGGGGTGTGTGTGGGCTGTGGCAGCTTGGCAACGTGGTCCCACGTCGCGTATGCGCGATAAGCGCGCAAGGCAACGCATCACATCGCAACGGAGGGCAACGCAACGCATTTGTGTGCCTAAAATGTCCTTTGCTAGTATCATAAAAATAAAAAATGAAAATCATATTAAACATAATAATGTATGAGTGCGTGAGTCCTTGGCGATGCCTCTGCCTGGCTGCCTGCCTGCCTGCCTGCTCACAGCTCACAGCCCACAGCCTGGAGAGCTTAAACTAATCTTAATCATTCTAACTTATTCATCAGGCTTTTGATAAAACTCCAGACTCAACTGGAATAACAAACCTCTGGGGCTGTTTAGTTAATTGTTTGCCAGATCAGAAGCAACCAGAAGGGCAGCGAACAGAGTGAAGCTTATTTGCTATTATTTATCGAGTAATCGAGTCATCTTGACTGATGACTTGATGTGCGCCTGCCTGCTTGATTGGAGTCAACCAACCGGACTGGACTCTGCATTTATGGTTTTGATCGTAAAAAGAGGAAAAGAAAAAGGACGAAACCCTATGGTAAATAGGCTTCTGCTCCTGCAATTCCATTTTGGAAAGCAGCGCCCAAAATATTATTACCAGAGTCGCTGCTGCTGATGCAATCACCAGAAGATAAACTCAAACCCTGCAGACAGGACTCGCTGCGCTCTTGTTTCACTGTTTTGTTTTTTCTCTCTCTTGCTGTCGTCTATTGTGTGTCTGCGTGTGTGAGTGTGTGTGTGTGTGTGTGTGTGTGTAATGACTTTTTTATGGTCATGTAGGCAAAAGTAAAAACAAAACAAGATGAAAACGCAAAGGAAAACGAAATAACGAAGCCAGAAAACGTATCCAAAAAGCACTTTTTTATGACTTGTTATTAAAATTGCCACCATCGACTGTGGGCAGGTGGGTGTGTGTGTGTGTGTGTGGTGTACATATGTTGACCCAAGATGGTCTTTGGCTAAAAATTATTTGAAAGAAATTACTTGAAGCTGCCAGCGCCAGCAGCATCGAGCATCGAAGCCGTTAAGGCCTCTCGGTGAAGCCTTCTTGTGCCTTCTCTGCTGCCTTCTTCTTCTACCTTCTTCTGCTTCCTCTGCTGTTGTTGTTATGATTATTATGCCTTACCCAGTCGTATTGCATTTTTATGTTCGATGTTCTATAACATTCGGCCTCCTCTTCGTTCATTTTGGCGCTTTTATTATGAAAAAAATGGTTATAAAACGCTGCGATGATACAACGAGCAACAGCAACAGCAGCAGCAACAGCAGCAGCAACAGCAACAAACGTAGCCTTGATGTCCTTACATAAGGTAAATACCCTATGGAAGGGATCAACTGTCATGAGGCAATCAGTTTGACTCACTGACACATGACTCCGTGGCCACCACGTGGCTTTCAATGGTTTGTAAAAGGTTGAAGACATCAACAGGATGGTAGCAGGTCACAGGGAAGTTAACAGGACATCTCATCAGCTAACTTATCAGCCAACTTATCAGCTAGACATATAAGAGGCCGATCTGCAGCCAAACTAACTGTAGCTACCTTGAGGCACTCTGATCGAGACCAGCTACCATCTCAATCAACTCCTGTTGATTCCTTCCGTTCAAATCCTTTTCCTTTGGCAAATGAAGGGATTATTTGAGGGTCCTGTCTACTGGACAACTGATTATAGGCAGAGTTGACAGGATAAAGCAAAAGTCGCAAGTCAATTGGCCATAGGCCGAGCCACGTTGCGTATGAGTAACGTGACAGCAGCAGCAGCAACAGCAGCAGTTGGGTGGTTGGCTGGTTGCCATGCTGGTGGTGCTGCTGGGTGGATGAAGGAGGGGGACAACATAAAACAGCCGAAAAACACGAAATGCAAATTGTAAATTACAAATTTGCAATAAAAATTTTTAATAGAATGAAACATTTTGTCTTTACGAGTTTGTTGTCTGTCTTTCGGGTAAATTTATCTGCTTTTATGATAACGTTATGGGCGGCCCATCGACCCACCCACCAACCCACCCACCTACCCATCCACCAGCCCACCACTTGCCACTTTCTACGGTCGTCATCGTTTGCTCGTATTGTTCTCGTTCGCGTTCCTCTTCTCGCTCTTCTTGTTCTTGTTTGTCGTAACAGTTTTGCATTAACATTAACGTAATTCTTTTTTGCATTATCATAAATACATTTTACGCATATTACCAGGCTCTATGTGTGTGTGCCTGTGTGTGTGTGTGTGTGGTGAGAATGCCAACCTATATGATGGGGAAGCTTCGGCCCTTAAGCCTAGCCTGTGTCTTTGCTTTGCATAAGTATCATTGTGTCTGGTTGACTCTTCTCTCTGTCTGTGTGTGTGTGTGTGAACATAGCATCTGCTTATCCTTGTGTGTGCCTTTGTGCCTGTGTGTGTGTGTGTGTGTGCGGTTTTAGTGCCCATGTAGACAGAGCAAGAGAAGCTTTATGAATTAACAAAAAGCCAAGCAATCAAACATAAAAACCCACGAAATTGCCATTCGCAAGAGGCTTTGGCATCTCGGTCATTCGATTCGCTTTACATTTATGAATTCCAATTTTATTTATACAATTTTACACACACTGTCAAGTGTTGTGTGGGCATTCGAAGGAGCCAAAGAGGCTTGTGGAAAACTTGAAGGCAATTAAATAAAAAAAAACCATCGACAGCTGACAGCAGACGCTACAGCAAGGACAGCAGAGTCGAGCAGAATTATTTTCCCCTTGTTTTGTTAATTTCGATCAAGAATTTAGCAATTTCAATGGGGACAGCTAAGCTATAGAAGGTTTTTCTTGCCTTTGACTTGGCTTCGTGCTTAGATTTCAACTTGGGCAGCCCGAACGTCCTTGTAGCTGGCAAATCAAAGGCTCTAAAAAGTCCTCAAACCGAATGGCAGCTGCGTTCATAACTTTGAAGGGAAAAAGATATTTAAAATCTCTATAAATCATAGAGAAAACTAGGCACCGTTAGTAGGAAGATATAAATTCCCATAGCACCAAAGTCTCTTGGAAACTGCAAGTCGATTGGTTCAGTAAGACAATCAATTTGCATAGAAAAATACAAATTTATAATGAAAAATAATTAGAAAAACATTTATTAAAAATATTTTAATTAAATAAATATTTTTTAAGGCACCTCCCACCGGAAAATATTGAATTAAATTATTAAAAAACAAATGCCAAAGTCCAGTTGAAGAAAATTGCCTTTTTGGTGTCTAAATCCCCCCCCACAGGGATCACCTACATGGGTCTTTTGAATATGCCTAATAGATCCATAAAGTTCGAGTATTTTAAGCCGAAAATTCCCTTCACTAGCTGCCTTTAATTCAACCTTAAAGACTCCCTTAGTGAGCAGCATTCATAGCCTCCATACCGTCTATCAAGAAAC
>JAWNPV010000440.1:0-20126 GCA_035078785.1 Collessia kirishimana
GATGAAATGTCAGCTTGTTGACTAATTGTTAACAAGATAATTTCCAATTGCCTGGACTCGTCATTCAAATGACCAAGGAAAAATGTTTTTCATGTTTAAACCAAGTTGAAACAATGACTTCAACTTAAGACTCTGTAAGCCTTGAAGCATCCCACATCACTCAAATGTCAGTCGGGAAATCCCCCTTGGAAAAGAAATATTAAACCTCAACAGGCAGCAGCAATGTTTCAAGACATTGTTAATCGCCTTCAATGAATTATTTATGATGTATTCACTTTGCATAGAGATTTGTGTGAAGGCAGCTTCTTGTGCCTCTGAAGAGGTCTCAAGAGTGTAGGCAACCGTTGATGCCTCCCCCCCCGGGGCCCAGTCAGGCAGCCAGCCAGGCAGCTTGTTCATGCGTCAAATTGCATACATCTTACAAGTTAAACTCGGGTTGCCATGGCAAAAGTATTAATGTAATCGGAACGTTCTTACACTCAATCTGGTCCATGGTATCCTACTCTCCCACTCTCCTTCTCTCTCTCTCTCTCTCTGCTTCAGTGTAGCTTGCCCTGTTAGCCAGTCTTGGCGAGGGACGAAGGGTCGCCCTGTCATTTTTTCTGCCTCGCTTAACATATGGTTGTTGTGTGTGCGTGTGTGTAATTGCTCATACTCACATGAAGGTATTTCAATGTATTTTAATGTATTTGAATGTGTTGTGAATGGTCTGCAAGCTCAATTCAAAGTGCAATTGAAGTTAACCGAATGGTATGCTAATGAGTAAACTGGCCGGTTCGGTTCGCTTTACATTTGTCTGGGCAGGGGAATCACTCACTCTCTCTCTCTCTCTCTCCCTCTCCCTCTGTTGCTGTCAGTATCTGAGCCAAGTTGATTGAATTGCCCAGGCAATTAAATTTTCCATTTTCTGTGGCTATAAAAAGTCAAGTTGACTTCATTTCATAGCCAACCAGGCAGGCAAGCCTTGTTGATTCGCTGTTAAACACAAAACATACACCAACACACACCAGCACACACACCAACACACCAACACACTATACATAACATCAGTGCGCCGCTCTTTGCCTACCTTTGCGCTCATTTTTTTTATGCGCCTGAATAGATGCAATGAATTTTTTTCTCTAGCGGCTCCTTTGCGTTTGTTGAACTTGTGTGTGCGTTTTCCCCTTTCTGTTTGCTTTTATTGTTTTCACTTTTGCTGTTGTTGTTGCTGTTGTTGTTGCTGTTTTTGTTGTGCCACCGATACTGGCCGTCGCTGTGACGAGCTTAAAAATCACTCATTTTGCCTCCACAGTTTACACTCAGTGTGTTTATCAGTCAGTTCTTGTGCAGAGCAGGTTACAGTAGGGAAAAAAAAAAGATGAAAAAATATTGAAATGAATTGGAACTGATTTTGGCTTGATGCTGCTGCTATTGCTGCTGCTGCTGCAATGGAGCCACCAAGCGCCACTAAAGCCAAAAGCCAAAGCCAAAACCAGCCAACGAGACCAGACCAATGTCACTATCAAGCCGAAAAGCGAAAAGCGAGCGAAAAAAAAAACAACTAAAAGGGACGCCCGAATGTTGCCTTTTGAAGAGCTGCCACCGCTGTCGCTGCTGTCGCTGCTACTGCCGCTGCTGATGCTTGGGAAACTGCCAACAACAACAACCACAACAATCGAGGGGCAAAAACAGGGCAAAAGGAAAAAGAAAAACAAAAACACGAATACGAACTACGATAGGCAATGGATATGGAATTTTCAAAAAAAACACACGAACTACAGAGCACGCCTGCCGCCGGACTTACCCTGAGCACATGCGACTGTATGACTGTGAGAGGCCCATAATGGGGTGTTGGGTTTACTAGCCTGCAACTTGGGGACACTTATGGGGGATGGGAGAGACAGCGAGAGAGAGAAATAGAGCGAGAGAACGAGAGCGAGTTTGGCTCCTGCCTAAGGCAATTGGAATAGACGATTCAGTTACTGATTTGTTTTGCTTGATTCTCAGCAGTTTTCCTTGCTCAGGACTGTACTGCGCAGTTGCCGTAACCCCTGCAGTGGCAACTCTACTGCTACGTTGCCAGACTCCTCAAGGCAACAGTTCAAATATCCCAACCACAGGTGGCGCCCCATAACGACTAATTGGTTTCTATATTTCAATTGCCATTAAGATGAAGATTTTGCTTCATCATTTTCATTTCTCATCAACTAGATCATTCATATTAGTGAACCTTGTTGATTGGGATTAAAAAAATCATAGTTTTTTCTTTTCCCTTTTAAAAATTATCACATCGCAGGCAGCTCAACTACCACAGACTGTTGTATCTATGTACTTGACACAGGTGACCTACATGGCCATATGTATTTACATATCCATACTCCATGGTTTGTATGTACATACGTCATGGGGTAGACAAACAGCCACAGCCACCGCCACAGTCACACAACCTCTAGAAAGCAAAGCCGACAATCGGGTGTTACAAATATGTTGATAAATATTTGTCATCGTCATTTGTGGACTCCGTGGATTTGTGGATTTTTGTGAGCCGCCTGGCCTGGCTCGGCTCGGCTTGGCTTTTACCTGAATTTATCAGCGTTGGCAACAAGGTGGGTGCATTGTCTCCAGCCGCTCGGATCGTAAACGTAAATGTGTGAACGCTACCCCGTTTGCCAGGTCTTTTAATGCATTTCAATCTTACATTCCACAAATAAAATGTAAAGAAAAGTAAAAGTCTGTTTGACGGGTGAGAGTGAGGCGGTTGATGCCTCAATTCCTCAAGGTTTTGTTCTGAATTTTAAGTTTTTTCAACATTTTTCCGTAAAATTCTGTTGTAAAAAATTGTTTGTTTCGCTAACCGCTAGATTTTCTCTTTGGTGATCAAATCGCCTGATTTGTGTACCAACTGAGTCATGTTAATCGGGCCTCTCACCCACTGAATTCTACTTCCCCAGCTTAGCCATTCTATACACCAGATATAGTTTAATGTTGGCCTATGACAAAGCCCATTTAAACAATTCACAGCGAATGACTGGAACCTTTCGAAGCTCTCCCAGCCACCTGGGCACTGACAACAGTCAGGGACCCCAAAGCCCTGGAGTTCACCCTCCTCTTCTCTCCTCGCCATCCGTCCCGTTTCGTCATGCATGTCATTAATAAGTTAACAAATTAACGTGCTCCATACCGGAAAAAAACCAGAGCCTCTCACGTAAATACGTTCAAATCATAACACCAACAACAGCAGCAGCAGCGGCAGCAGCGGCAGCCGCAACAATAATAATTTTACAACAATTTGCGTGTTTTGACTGAGAGATACAACTACAAATGTGAATATAAAAACAAACACGAATACAAACAGCAAACAGCAAAAACAAAAACAAAAACAAAAAGCCCAAAATGAGCAAGTAAACAATTAAAAGCAACAACAACAGCAGCAGCAGCAACAATCGCATCGCATCGCATCGCATTGAATGCTGATGACTCGCCTGCCCCACCAACTGCCAGCTGCCAGCTGCGAGCTGCCAACAAATCACAAGTCGCAGTTAACAAAATTAAGCTTCTGACTGAGCCCTCGTGCCTGGGCCTGGGCCTGGGAACCAGTTTAAAACCATTGAAGCCAGGCCGCCAGCGATTTAGTTGCAACAAGTCGGCCAGACGGTTAAGATGTCTATTAACAACAACGTTCCGGTCTCAGTTATTTATTTTATTATCGCCTGTTTGGCTTTCATAGCCATCAGTGTGGGTGAGTGGGCGACTGTGTGCGTGTGTGTGTGTGTGTGTGTGTGGAATGCAAATGGATTTACTGCTGTCTAAACTAAGATAAATATAATCGAAAAGCAAGTCAAAGAAAAGTGCATTGAAAAAGTTTTCCCTCAACTTGTTACGGTTCGCTTATCACATTCGTTGACGCCTTGACACTTATGTCAGGGTCTAAATGATGTAAAATGGAAGAACACAGCCAGCTACAGCTACAGCTGACTGCAGTCTTCAAAATGCTAAGCAAGAAAACGGCATGTGCACCGCTTACTTTTGCACACCAACTCAAGGCTGCCCACCTATGTTTGGAAACAATCAATTCCTTGTATCTCTGTCTAGTTAAATGGGTCAGAGAAGCATCTAGATTGGAGTAACCAAACACAGCTATGCAAATATGGAAATCAACGCCACAAGATGAATAACCCCGCTGCTAACCAACTAACTAACCAACATAGTTGATATAGGAAACGTCTTACCTTTCTCTTTGCATGTTTCCAATTGTTTTAGTGAACGCCCAGGCCGGCACCGTCCACTGGACAGGCAGCAATGGTGCTGGGGCCGGATCATGGTCCAATTCACAAACAGGCGGCGGCATGCCACCGCCGCCACCACCACCGGGCAGTCTGGGCAACTCGGATCCGCAGTACAACTATGGCTATGCAGGCGTCGATTCACGTGGAGCCTATGGCGGTGCAGGCGGCAATGGTGGCTACTATGTGAGCGGCACCGATGAGCATGGCAGGCCCTTCTCCTACAATGGTGGCCAGGGACCCTTGCCCGGCCAGCCTGGCTACAGGCCAGACTATCCAGGTAGCTATGGCTATCGATCGGGCGCCACTGGCATCAGCGTCCTCTCTCTGGCGCTGATCCTCGTCGTAGCTGCAATGAGCAGTAGAACTTGATTAACGAAATTCAAAAAGCGTTTTTTTTTACATATTTATAGTTAACTGATTTTTTTTCTTAGTGTATAAGTTTAATTTATGGAATAATGAGAGACCAAATTAAGGCAACATTTGTGACCAGCTAATCAATGTGCTGATTTGTGTGAAAAATTCTAGTAAACAAATGAAAATTATATTCGTTGTTTTCTTAAATTTAATTGAGGGGGGCGGGCAATGCTAATGGAAAATTCAAAAACTATAAAATATTCACAAATTCTAATGATGAAATTGTTAATAAATTCTTGGGAAAAAGATCCAGAAGGAAAACCCGATCGAAACGTTCTTGAGTTAAGACTTCACTGAGAGAAAATAATTAATATTTTCTATGATAAAATTGCTGGATTAATAAAAAATGATTTTAATCCAAAATCCAGTTCAGTTTCTTCCATTTAAGGCTGTCAATTCTCTCGCTCAGCTCTCAAGCTCAAGGCAACACCTAAACCATTAATATTTAGTTAATTTAACTTTCCAGTTGTTAATTAATTACTTTGCTGGTTTATTCATCAAGATTTCCATGATTAATAGCTGAGAAAATTTGTATTCTAATTGGAAAATCAAATGCGTCGAAAGAGAGTTGAGCAAACAAGTTGTTTCTCACTTAGTTGCCCGGCCTAAATGACTGTTTAAACACAATTGTTTCTTCCGCCAGCCACACCCACACATACTCATCGTTTTATGCTAATAACTATGTTAAAACGCCCGCGTAATTAGCAAAAATAATAAAAACAAAAACAAAAACAAAAGAGAATAGAAAATGTAGCACGATGTAAACGCAAAGTGTATCGGACACACATGTTGATAAAGACGAAACCCGACTTGACATGACGACTGACAAACTGACTCAGAGTCGTGAGCTCATCCCACAACATGAGCATCAAACGACGACAACAGTAACGCCCAAAAGTAAATGAACACAGCTCAGATGTATCTATATAGATTATAATTACACTTGGAGAAACAACTGGTAACTGGAAAGTCAAATTGGCAGACACTGTAGGACCTGGGTGCTTGCGGTGCCCCACAGATGAATGCCTTGGATAGACAATCATTCAACTCTCAAGACACTTGGCTTGGACTCTACTTGAATGAACTGATTTTTTCCCCGAGTGTAAAAGTTTTTACACTGAACGACCGCTGATTTGTTTTACTCATTTTACTTTAAATTAGCGAATATGAAAATGAATTGTGTTGTCTAGCAGCTTTCCTTGGTTGTTTTTCTTCTTCTTCTTTGTCTCTATGAATAATCTAAATACTGTCGAGACCTGAGAACAACGTGGAAAGCTTAATGTCTGTAGGTTTGCTTGTGTGTAACTACAGGTGATTAACTTAATTGCGCTGACAGACAACCAATTTTGGTTTTGTGTTTTGAAATTTCAGTTTGAATTTGAGTTTGAGTTTGAGGTTTTACAAAATGCGTCAAGTTCCCAGCTTTAGTCTGTCAATGTCAAGTTGCCGCAGCCTTCGCTGTCGCCGTCGCCGCCGTTAGTTAGTGGCATCCACTTTTGTTTTCAATGCGATTCCCAGCTGCAGCTACGTGCATGGGATGCCTAACAGCCTTGACTGGGTCAGCTAGGCCGGCTCGTACGTGAGGCCTTAAGTGTCGTTTAACCAACAGTTTCCAATGCGTCTATTTTTAGACCATTTAGAAGCACCAAACACAATTGCAGTCTCATTTTTCATTTCTCTATTCCCCAATCGCTTTGAATATAATCGATAACCATAGACTTACCCATTCGTCTGGCGGTTCCTAGGGATGCTCCATAGTAGAGGGCAGCTTGTGTGCAGCGCTGACGAAGAATCCCACAAAAAACAAAATTCCCTTCTGTCCTTCAAAAAAGTTTTCTTTGCAATAAACAGCTTAGAGAGTTGGATGATCAACCAGGGAAAAAATAATTAAAAATTATTAGTAAAAGGTAAAGAAATTTAAATTAATTTATTTTACTTACAAAGCACAATCCATTCATCAGTAAAAAAATATCTAAAGATTACAACTCACCCTTGGTAAATAGACTTGAGAGAGTAATAAATAGTTGAACCGCCCTTCACTGCTTTCCACCTCTCTGAGTCACAGTTACTTACTCTGCTTGCTTTATACTTACCCGAGTAGCTTGCTGCAGTTCTCTACTGCTTCTAAGCTGCTGCAATCCTCTCTAAGCTAAGCTTTTGTGTCTCAAATTGAAACAGAAAAAAAAATGATTAAATGAAATAAACATGGAAGTTTTCTTTGGGAAAACTCGGCTTATATACACATCTATATATACATATGGGCAACACGTACATGCTTAGAGATTACTTAAATTAGTATTCAATTATGTACAGAGAGGGGGGGAAACGGCTAAGCAAGTGCATTTCTATTTGCAGTGAAGCCAGGGTTCAAAGAGTCCGGCAATGATCAGCTCATAGAAGGTTACTTGACGTGCCTGCGCCACGGCCAGAACATATTTGGCGCCCGGTGAACGCCTTAGGGGCAGTCGTATGGCCAACAACTGTTGCACAGGGTCGTTCTCGCCCTCCGCCTGGAAGTCGGTGAGAGGGACAAAGCCCTGAATGCCGCGATAGACAAAGACACGTATGCGACAGCAGCCTTCCACAAAGGCCAGCAGGGTTTCGTCACGTACGCGTAGAGAGATTAGCTGGCGAGCCTGACGATCGGCGGCGAGGGACTGAAAGAGGCTGCCATTGGTATGATGCAGTTGTATATGGGCAGCTGGAGCAGTCGAGGGTGCCAGCGGTGGCGGGTCCGAATCAACGATGGTCAGGCGAGCGTAGAGCAGGCGGGCTCGTTTCGAGGGCCCCACTAAGAGACGCAGCGTCGGAACGGGTCGCCCATACAGACTTGGATTATCGGTTGCCAGAGCTTGTATATTGGTGGCAGCAGACTCGTGCTCATCCTGCTCCAGCACTGCTTCCTGCAGCTTGCTGATGGCTGCTGCAAGATCCTCTTGCAGCTGATTTAAACGTTCGATGACTGCATGCAACTGCGGCGTGTTGTCCGCATTATCCAAGGCAGAACTGTTGCCATTATAGGCCAAAGCCAACACATCCCTGATGGTCGGCACAAGTAAGTCACCCTGCTGCTGCTCTGCATCTTCATCCAAGTGCTTCTTAAGTGTTTCCAGCTCTTGCAGAACGGGCCAGATAACCTGGGCACTACGTGCGGAAAGGACACGCGCTGGATTGTCTGGCATCGGCAAGGTGTCCGTTGCCAGGTCTTGGAATTCACGGGAGGCCCGCAGCTGCTGCATCAGCTCTAGGAAATCCTCTACCAGGTGCTCATCGTACAAATCACTCTCCGGTATGCTGAGCTGAATAATATTCACTTCGGTCTGCAGTCGAAACTTGAGATCCTGCAGCAGACGCTGCTGCACCAGCTGATACTGTTCTGCACTGAGACCATCTCTGGCCTGGAGATGCGGTCGCAGGTGCGACTCAATGCTGGGTCGAGTCAGGTACTTAATGGCCGTTTGATAGATCTGCGGGCGTCGCTGCTGCTGCTTTTGGCGTTCCTTCTGCAAACGTTGCAGGTCCTTGACCGGCACATCCAACGGCAGCCAAGGCATTTCCTTGTCATCGTCCGCTCCGGTTCGCCAGCTCTGCAGATGGGCCAGACCGCTGCAGTTCCATTGGGATTCCTGCTCATTGTCAGCCAGCTCGTAGCTGGTCATAAAGGTAAACTGACCTTTGGCCGAGCCATTGCCATGACGGAGCTGAAGGGCAGCAACATCATCGACGGGGCCGCTCTCGAAGCCGCCTGCATTGGCAAACTGTGAGCCATTCCAGCGGTAGATGCGCGTCCAGCAGCCCACTTCGTTGATTATCAGATAGCTGTCACCCTGATCCGGGGCCTGCAGAATAAATATGCGTCGTATATCCGCTTGACTGTCCGCTTGCCGCAGGCTAAAGCTGTGACGCAGCTCTCGCATCTGTTGTGGCAAACGCAGCCAGCCGAAGAGCCTTTCCATGCGGCTACACAGCTCACGATAGTGCTCCCGTGTGGTCTGCCGTCGTTGGACGGCGTGTGGTGATTGGAATTCATCCTGCTCTTGCCTTACACTCAACTGGATGACACTCCAGTTGCCAGTGATGAACTGCCTGGGCCTGCCACGTGCCCACAGGCTGTCCTTGTGCCAGGCTGCAAAGTTGAAACCATTGAGATGGTGCTGCGTGCACAGCTCTGGGCCGGAGAGGCGGGCAAAGTACAGAGGCGTTTCCAGCTGCAACTGCTGGGCATTAAGCGTGGCTACATCGCTTAAATTGTAATTGGAATCGCCATTGACGAGGGCAGTGACCACCAGTGGTCCCCTGACTTCCAGTGTCTGCAGAATCAAAGGCGTCTCTATGCGTTGAACATGCGGTGCATTGACCTGAAATGGTCAGGGAAAGGAAAGGGAAGGGATGTTTACTTAGCTGTTTTTTGTATTTTTGAAGAACTTGACATGCCATTAAGGTGTTGAAATATTCCTGCTCCAGGTTCACGCCATTGACCGATCCTTCCAACTTTAGTTGACCATCTAGATAGAGTTGAGTGGCAGCCAAGGGCTCGCTGAGGTTCTGAGGCGTGTGCAGGGTCAACACACGCGATAGATTCAATCGATTGATGTGATTCAATTGAAGTCTATTGTAATCCAAGGCGCCGGGGGCAAAGGTCACTGCAGCTGCATAAATTCATTAGTCAGATGTGAGCTGAGTTGGTGAAGCTCAAGCCACTTACTCTCCGCTTGCCAATTGCGATCAACGCGAACTGTATCCTGCAGCCACTGGGTGACATTGCAACCATTGAGCAGCTCGCCCTCAAGCACCAGATGCTCTGCTACCAATTGATCCATCCATACGGGGCCTTCGAATATTATTGGCGTCTCTACAGTGACCTCGGGCTGGACTTGGTCAATCAAGATAATTTGCTGCAGAAGCTGCTCCAGGTGCAGACCATTGAGAGTGACTATGTGGGCACCGTCCTGTATGCTCACACGTCCTGTGAAGTTTTTGTGACCCTCTAGCTGAATCAAGGGTTGCTGTTTGTAGATCAATTCATTGAAAAGCTCTGACAAAGGCTCGAGACTGCGATTGCCCAGGTGGCCAGAGACCTGAAGCTCTTGCAGCTGCATTTCAGGCAGCTGAACCACGCCGCGCTGTACAAAGGCATTCAAGCTGGAATTCCATTGAAGTAGCTGCTCCAGCTGACTGGGATTTTGGCCATTCAGTTGGCCCAGAACATATAGCTGATCCACATAGAGATTGCCCGCCACTTGGACGTTGCCAGTGAAGTTGAGGGGACGCACTTTGTTGGCCAAGCGGTCGAAGGGCAAACCGTTTAGGGCCTCCACCTGAACAGAGTCCTGGACATGCACAGGGGCGGCAAAACTCTTGGTGGCAGCTATAAGGATCTCCTCCCCTTGCTGTTGCTGACCAGGACGGAAGACAACATCGCCCAGAAGTTCGGATAGCGAACGATCATTATAGGTGCCCTGGATGTGTAGGTTGCCGGTAAAGCTGGGCGGCTCCTCGAAATGCCAGCGAGTTAACAACTCATTGCTGCGGTCCAGCCAGACAACCTCACTTAGCAGTTTATCCATCTCTCTGCCATTGAGCTTATCTGCCACCTCAACCGAGCCGCTTACGGTTATCCGCTCTACCTGCAACTGACCATGCAGTATAAGCAGCGGCAGTTCATCCACTTTCTGTAGGAAACCCAACATTAAATCCGCTTCGAGTCCTTGCAATCTTCTTGCCTCCACACCCTGCGGCAGTATGAGATCGTGTACGAAGAGTTCGCCCGACTGGTAATTGGCTGGCCGACTCATCAGCTCAGTGAGATTCTCACCATTCAGCTGGCCCCCACCGGTTATGTCTTGTGTAACATAGAGCTGCTCAGCTGCCACAAAATGAAATTTCGCCCTGCTCAAGTGCACAGGCTCCACCTGGCTTTGATACCCTGTGATGGGCAACTGATTAAGACTCTCCAGCACCTGCAGGTTGGACAGCTCGGGCGGCATCCCAATGAAGTTCAAGGTGGTGTTCAACGCCTCGATGGGACCGTCCACCCTTAGGGCATTGTGCAGCAGCTCATCCAACTGGACGCCATCATAGGAACCAGCTAACTGAAGATGATTAAAGTAAATGTAGGCATTCAAGCTGGTCAGATTGTTGAGAGTTTGGTCCGTGTGTTTGGTTACGAATTGCTCTATGGCTATGCCGCTCAGTTTGCCATCAGCTACGATGACATCGTTTGGTAAATGCAGGTCCTGAACGTGTTTCGGACCCTCTATGATGAGCTCTTGGTTGCCATCTGCTGCTCTTTGCACTAAATCACCCAGCAGTGAGTCGTAGCTTTCATTGTCTAGGGAGCCTTCCAGGTGGACTGGCCCCAGGACAATGAGCTCCGCAAAATTGCAATTGGCAAACAGATGTTTCGACTCCAATAAAGTGGGATTGAGAGGCGCCTCCTCAAACTGGCGGCCATGGGCGCTGCCATTGAGCTGAAAGGAAAATCTCTCGATCTGAACACATCAAATTGAATGGCACTCAACTGACCTCTAGTAGCTCAGAAACCTCCAGCTGGCTAAAAGTCACCCAACCTGGCCAGTCCTGGCCATCGCTTAGGGTAATGGCATCGAGTGGATTAACACCATTGAGGCTTAAAGTTTCCACCTCATGGACGAAGAGCTTTTGAGTAAAATGCTTGGGAGCCCTCACAACGCTGGTTTCGTTGCCCTGCGACCACAGATAGTCCCTGGGAAACCTCAGTTTGTTCAGTGAATCCAAGCGCAGTCGCTCTTCGAATACAACCTGTAAGTGGATCAGGAATCAATATCCTTTGCCTTATTCCTTCAGCTTCCACTTACGCCTTGAACCTCGAGCCGATTTAGCTCCAGAGGTTGATGACGCCAGACCAAATCATCCACAAAACTGGTCCACGGGACTCCATTGATAGTTTGAAACTCCAGATCATCGACTGACACATGCAGTTGATCAGTTAGGTGGCGCCTAAAGCGGTGCGGCTGCTCGATTATCTCCAGCCTTTGTACATTCAGGGATCCTTCAGCAAGCTCAAGTGTGGCATTCTGCACATAGAAGGGCACATGGTTGAGCTTATCCAGTATCAGTTCGTCAACTTCAACGGCATCACAGTCCAGCGTTTCATAGTTGAAGGCGAAGAGCTGCGGCTGACGCTTGGAGCGTGTCTGTGTGGGGCTGCTGACTTGGAGTTCCTGCTCTAGCAAGCTGATCTGCTTTAGCACAACAAACAAATCCAAATGGGCATCCTCAACCGTCCAGGGAACGTCATTCACCAACAAAGCGTTCCAGGAGGCGCCTTCGTTGATGAGTAGCGGAGTGTTTAGCTGCTCATATTTAGCTGGTGTTGGCATTTGAAGTGTTTCCACAGCCAGTTGGCTGAGTTTATCTTCCTCGGCCACCCAGTGGCGCATAAAGTCAAAAATCTCTTGCAGATCATGCAGCTCCGAGTTGCGCGGCAACAGTTCTGTGTGCAGGCGAAACAGCCCAGAGGGCGCCGCCTGGCGTGGAACCAGCAACAGGGGCGTCTGATTCGGCAGCCGCAAGAGCGCGGCTCCCTTAAGACCTGCCTCATGCTGCTGATCCAGCATGCAGCCCGCACCGTATTGCAACTCAGTGCCCAGCACACAGGGAGCTGGCAGGCTGGCCTCGAAGGCGTTGCCATTCCAGATCAGAACGTCCAGCACCAGTAGGGAATGTGTGGCGAAATGTACACGATGCTGGACAAGCAGCAGCAGATCATCACGGTAACTGCGCACTGGCACGGCCAGGAAATGTTCCACGAGACCAAAGTTCTGGCCCAGCAGTGTCCTGGGCAGCAGCTGGCCCTGTACGTAGGCCAGGATCTGGGGTGTTTGGCCGCCCAAAGCCAAATAGCTGTGTCCGCCCATATGGAAGGCAGCAATGCTGGCAATTTGCGGGGCCTCAACATGCTGGCGCAGCTTCAATTGCACGCCAGCCTCCATGGTCTGTTCCCTCGGATTGTGGCCATAGATCAAAGCCTTATCCAACTGGCCCAGGGCCAGCAGTAAATCCCTACCCGTGTCCAGGACAGCCAGGGCAGTGATGTCCTCGGGCAATTGAAAGCGCTGCACAATCCAGAATTCCCCAGCCAACAGGTCGTAGGCATAGAGGCTGAACGTCTTGTTGCTCACCAAAGCCAAATACTCGCGACTGTCCACATTGAAGGGCAGCATTTGGCCAACATATCCGCCCAGTGGCCAAGCCCAGAACTGCACCAGACCCTTGTTGGGCTCTAGGCGATACCAGAGAAGCTCCGTTTGCGTGGCCACTAGAAGCAAACCTTCCTGCAGCTGCAGCTCGCCATTCCAGCGATCATAGCTGCCCAGGGCCTTGATGGGCGAGGGCACCGCTAGCACTTGCAGCTGCCTAAACTCTGGCAGGTCCAGCTGCAGCAGCAGCAAATCCTCCTGCCGCTGTCCTACAAAGTAGGCGCTGCCGTTGTGCTGAAACTGTAGCCAATGGTCCACATCTGTGCCCAAGGTGAAGGTGAGATCTTCGACTATCTGGCTCAGGGACAGCATCTCGCGTGTGCGTCTCTTTGATAGCTCTAAGCGCTGCAATTGCTCCAGATCAATATCCAAGTCTGCTGCACTGGAGTCCACCACATTTGGCTGCTTGCCAGTCGCCACTGGCTCTGCTTCTTGACTGTGGATCGCACCTAGCATTTTTGCTTTGATGTTGGTCACATCGGCTCTGGACTGCTGAGTGCTACCGCGAGCCTTGAGAGCCTCCTCCAGCTGTGTAACCTCTGGTGTGTGACCCTGTTGCTGAACAGCCTGATTGATCTCACTGCGCAGCACCTGAGCTTCATTCAGTTTCGATTGATTTACAATTACCTTGGCTGCTGTGGTTGATGCCGGCGAATCCTTGTTGGTCCAATTGGGCTGAACGATTACTCCTTCCTGCAAAGAGGTAAGTGAGTCTGCAGGTGGACAGCACTACTCCTGTGTACTCACCGGCACAGGTGCATCCTCGCCCGCCTCAAAAGCTTCATTAAGTTGGCTGCGGATTTTTGCGACTTCAGCGCGCGCACGTTCATGTGCTTTGGAAGTCGAAGATCTGCTGTCGCTCAAATAGAGTATCAAGCAAAACACTAACAAAAATAACTTCATTATACGTATGATGTTTTCAATGCACAAACATAAAAAATTAATCCACAATTAACATTTATTTGAGCCACAAGCACGTGAATTCTTCATATTTTTCTTTGCAAAATTAACCGTTTATTAACGTGTTGCCAGAGCGCGTTTAGCTCTGCCCATGAAAAGTCTGGCAACATTAAAAAATTAAAGCACGCAAGCTGGGCCCGCGCATTTAAATTTTATTTTGTTATACATAAAAATATTACAAGCAAAACTGGTTTATGAATAGATAAATAACTCAAAAAAATTGGGTAGTTTAAATTAAGTACAGATTTAGCTAAAGTCTGGCTAACTGGCTGCAACATGCATTGGCAACACTATTTAAGCGCGCTACCCAGAGTCCAGCAACAGATCGGCTTAGAACTTGAAACATGTATTCGCAACATGCTTCAGTCGCAAAGCTTTATTCTTAAGCAACAATCGTTTGCAACAAAAAAAAAAAAAAAAAAAAGTTACGTAAATGAATTTAATTTTATTTAAAACGTTTTTTTAACAATATTTTTAAGTAATTTTTAAGTGTAGAGAATAAAATAATGATTCTAACTAAAACTTTTTGTTACATTAATGCTGAAATCCAAATTTTTACAAGTATCGTTTATTCAACGTAGAGCAGGCGATATTTCAATTATTAACCCTTAGCTACGAGCTGAGCAACATGAGTGAGCCCAAACGTGAAGATTCTCCGAGTCTACAGATGTTCCCAGAGAATTTGTAGACTATAAAGCATTAATAGCTTTTCAAAGTCTCCCACAGTTTTTGTTTAAAAGCTTAGCGATTGTGTTTTGTGCGCCTTTTTACCGTATTAAGTTTTGCCGAAAGCGGAAGTAAATCAATTACTGTTTTGCAGCTGCAATTACAATACCGAATAACTAGTTAAAGTGAGTGCTAATAAAATCAAACTTAATCAGGTCTTTCGGCTTATTAAAAACCATGTATATTTCGCAACTAATGAACAAAGTCAAAGAGAAATTACAAATCGGCGTAAGATGTGTGCCAATGTGCCTTCCTCCAAGCTCTCGTTCTCGTTCATTTTTTTTTCTGATTTTTTTTTCCTGCTGCTTCTGATGCTGTTGCTCTTCTCTCTTGATGGAGATGAATGATTAAGATGATTATTTCACAATGTTTTTTGCACAGAACATTCAATCTAGCCAGTGTGCGCTTTATTGGCACGTCTTTGGCACCCACGCACACACACACACGCACACACTGGTACACACAAGCATACATACGTGTGTGGAGATGCAGCCTGTGGCACTTGAGGGCATTAATTTTACCGTTTCTGATTGTTTTTGTGTAATTTTAGCCGGCGTCAGCATCGCTGGCTGCTAATGTTTTATAATTTTCTGTGATTTTAATAAGCACAATTAGCAAAAGTAATCGACTCCACAAGCTGCCAATCAAACATTCCGAAACGTGGAAAGGCACGGCGGCGGCTCGTTTACAGTTTTGCGTATTTCTTTTTGGCAAATTCCTTTAGCCTTCCAGCACGGCAGCCATTGCGGCCATTTTTGATTAGTAACTGTAATTGCATAAGCCGTTAACCTGTGTAACCATTTGTTTCTCTACCCCCCCTTTGCACCGCATCGCACACAGATGGCCCAACTACAGAAGCCCGCTCCCCATTTCGCTGGCACCGCCGTCGTCAATGGTCTCTTCAAGGACATTGATCTCAAGGATTACAAGGGCAAGTACGTGGTGCTGTTCTTCTATCCTTTGGACTTTACCTTTGTCTGCCCGACGGAGATAATTGCCTTCTCGGAGCATGTGGAGAAATTCCGGGAGATCAATTGCGAGATAATTGGCTGCTCCACCGACAGCCAGTTCACCCATCTGGCCTGGATCAATACGCCACGCAAGCAGGGCGGCTTGGGCGTCTTGGATATCCCCCTGCTGTCCGACAAGTCCATGAAGGTGGCCCGTGACTACGGTGTGCTGGACGAGGTCACTGGCATTCCATTCCGCGGTCTCTTCATCATCGACACCGAGCAGAACTTGCGCCAGATCACCATCAACGATCTGCCCGTTGGTCGCAGCGTTGAGGAGACTCTGCGCTTGGTTCAGGCCTTCCAATATACCGATAAGTACGGCGAAGTCTGCCCAGCCAACTGGAAGCCGGGCCAGAAGACCATGGTGGCCGATCCCAACAAGTCCAAGGAGTACTTTGCCAACACATCCTAAGCGAGAGACTGCCTGGCAGAGGCTATGTGGTGGGTGCCTGTCTGGTGGTATGTGATGTGCGTGTGGGTGGGTGGGTGTGTAAAGGGGAGGAGGGAAGGCTACAACGCGGGATGTTGTGTCTAAATCTATGCCTGATCCTTTCCCAGGGGGGGGATCACAGCAGGCATAATCGAATCGATGCCTCCTTCCTCTCACACACCACACACACACACAGCCAATCACACACAGAGGCAGGCACACACAGCACACACACACCTACATATATTAATTCATATTGATTAACCTTAGAGTAGATTTCTTCACACTGTGAGAAACGTTTTCAATTTATATTTGTAATTTCTCCACGACTCACACAAGCACATAATAAACAACACTCACACACACACACACATGAACATTTGTATTAGAGACTTGCAGTGAATGAATCAGTCCTTAGGCCGATTCATTGCCAAACTCTGATCGGCAAACACTTCTAGGTAAGCAAGGAAAAGTTCCAGGCCTCACACACACACAAACACACCTGTGAAAAGCAACCAAGTTGAGTTTACTTTAATTGATTTAAACAATAAAAGAAGAAATTACTATCAAACACGTGGAACAGATTGTGGTTGGTTACTGACTGGGCTGGGCTAGTCTGGTTGACGGCTGTCACTGTCTGTCGCTGTTATAATTCCCACCGCGACACACGCGTTATCTAAAGTCTTTTGCGGTTTCCCTATCTCTGTCTCCATGGGTGATTGCGGGCTGACAACTCTCTTGTCCCGTGGTGAGGGGGGGGGTGCCTCGTCATCGGGCAATCAGCTGTTGGCCCACTGATCCGCATCTTCAAGTGCAAGTGAAAACGGAATTCCTGTTTCTGCTTATCGTGTCGTTCATCACTCTCCCTGCATTTTAAGTGCAGAGCATCGTCACTTCCCATATCTAGACAACGTGGACGCCCCACACACACACACACACGCACAGTGTGAAGCCCTGGCCATTCCCCCTTGGGCCTGGTTTTGGTCATTTGTTGTTGCCATAGGCGGCATCACGCGCCCGATTTGATCTGACTGAGCCATTTTGAAGACACTGAGAGCTTTGTTACAAACTAGTTTGTTCACACACACACACACACACAGACACAAGGGCCATGCATATTCATATAGAAAAGGCACAGAGCAGACAGCTGGCTGGCTATATGACGTGGTGTGATCAAGAGTCGAAGCTACCAGAATCGAAACTTTTCCCAACGGCTTGCCAGGGCCTTTGCCTTGATGTTTTCTTTATACTCTCTCTCTGCAGCCGCTAGGCACCTGGACTTTGTCAAGCTCTATTACCCTAATGAACTGCCTCTGACTCTGCTAATTAACTGTAAAAGCTTAGGTAAGGGTATTCGCAATTCGTCAGGTGTTAGGCAGCATAAACCCTTATTGAGTTGCTTTACCTGAACAGTCGTCCGGCGACTATCTCAGCTAGGCGTGTGTGTGTGTGTCTATACATCTGTATACAGTCAACGGTTATTTTTCTTTCATATATAGCGCTGCTGGCAACAGCTGCAAATAAATAAGTAAATAAATAAATAATAATCGCATAGGAAGAACGTTAACCATTTGCCTTTGCCTTTGCTGAATCATTTGTCAGGCAATTTCAACATTAGACGGCCGCCATTCGCCAGACTTAGCGCACCGCAGAAACCCACCGAGACACAGATAAAGCCGCCTGACTCTGCCCTTCATTTTTCAAGTTTAACCCACAAAACGTAGCAAGAGAAAAAACCCCGCAAATAAATATCTTCAATTATTATTTTTATAAAGGCAAAAAACAACACACAAAAAGCCAATTCATCTCCATTGGAGTCTAGAAATAGATTTTCTACACTCATTGCTGGATCATTGAGTGGAGAAAAAAAAAGAAATTTAAGGGGCTAGCAACACTGGCAGAAGCAAGAGGATTCGTTCAATCATATTTAGATTCAAAAGTCGATAGGTTCGATAGACGCGATAGATCTTGCAGACACCCTTGCCTTTCTCCACACTATTTGGTAAGGAACATTAAGTCTTGAAAACTATATGACTGCAATATTTCTTCCAGTGTAAGCAGTGTAATGACTTTTGAAATGTCATTATCAAGATTCTAGGGGGAAGTGGGCCGCCACAAGCTGAATGATAATCGATTGTTGGTCGAAACATTTACTTTAATGAATTTGTAGTGTAATTAGAAAATGTTTTACAGTTATGGCAAGTGGCAGGCGCGCACACACACACACACATAGTCATGGGTGTCAATGTATTTACTGCCGGTTCTGCTGCTATCAGGAAGGCCAGGGTGATGGGTAACTGTTCCGTCCGTTGGCGATAACACAGACGTTCGAATGTCGTGTGAAAAGAAAAAAAAAATGGCCAAACCTCCGTGGATTTGATCTATGCGCCGCCCTCGTGGACCTTGCTTGGAAAAGCCACTTTCCCCAACGGCATTCTAATGAAGCTAATGGCCGGCCAATGGGGTTGGGGGGGGACTTCATGTTGATGGCAGCGATAAGCTGAACTTGGAAATGTTAAGGGCGTTGCACCTACACAGATCGCACTGGGAGATCTACATTCAGCTGCTAAACCATCTGGACAGGTGTCGAGAGACCAGAAAGCACTTTGCATTCACTGTTGAGTGGATTGGAGTCCATGAGCTGACAATTTAATAAATTGTCCAGCCAAAAAGTATGCTACATTGAATGTAGTTCATTGGAAGCTTTCTTTGTAACCCAAAAGACATTGTTTTGGGTGGACTGAGAGAGACTGGCGATATCTAGGAATAATCAGGTCATTAAACCATGGTTCTAAGGAGCGCAGTTAATCGGTTGCTGCTTAAATTTTTCTCTACAATGCTGAAGCCGCCCTTGACTGGTGGATTAAGCTTGCTTTGGCTGAAGTCGAGCTGAAAAATAGTAAGTTTAGTACGGGATTTTCAAGGGATAAAGCCAGGTTCAAACCTTTATGTTGCTTGTAACCGCTGGATGGATACTTTTTATAGATAATACAAATGGTGGAAAGTTGGAGAGCAGTAAAAAGCCTTTCCAAGCGAAAATTCCTTAGGGATTCCTACTACTACACAAGGCAGGAGGCGTCGCTATTGAAAGAGCAATTTAGAATAGAGTTTGGTGAGCTGCCCAACGTCTTTGTTACATATAAATAGGTGAATTCAATGTGTTTTTTTATGAAATATTTTATTTATCATTTTTATATCTTGTTATCTCAATGAAGAATCATTGTTTGTTGGTGGTGGATCAATGAATTCGTTCAGCATCTTCTTGTTTCGTTTTAACGTTAGTGGTGTTGGGTGTTTTGTTCTTTTTTCATTTAAAAGAAGAATCCAAGGATCTTGCCACCCAAGTGTTTCCTTCTTGCCTCCTCATGGTCCATAATGCCACCGGATGTGGTCAACACAACGTAGCCAAACTGACGTGAGGGCAGCAGATTGTTGGTCCACTTCTCAATGTCATTGATGGGCACATCAAATCGCGGCGAGATGACGCCACATTTGTTTAGGCGTCCAGATAGATTGACGACAATCTTTCCAGACCGATGATCATCAACGATTTCGAATTCGCCAATGTATCCATGCTTCATCATGACAGTCAGAAACTTAATGATAACTTTGGAGCACGGACGCAGCAGCACCTGGCGCTTGCCACGCTTCTCGGCATTGTTGATGCATTTCAGGGCATCGGCCAATACGTTCATACGTACCATGGCGGCTGTTGAATGCAAGAACACAGAGACAAGATTAGCAATCGAGTTTTCTCTCTTTTTTTTTAGGGGAAAAATAAAAGGTTTTCGGTTAACCGAATGTTTTATATCCTTGCAGACGTTCGATTTGAACGGCCGGCCGCCTTCTTTGTAGGCCGTTGACTATAAATTTTATCAGAGCAACAGTGAGTAGACAGATCGACTCAGTTCGCCGGGCAGCTAAAGGCTAACAAATCGAATTCTGCAAGGATAACACAACACCAAGACGCACTTTAATTCATAGTGAATCTCTTCGAAAAAGGCACAGCAAACACGTGTGAAACGTAAACCACCTTAGCCTACCATTGTTACTACAGTCTGTGTCTGTGTATGTG
>JAWNPV010000441.1:0-20116 GCA_035078785.1 Collessia kirishimana
CCCATAAATACTGTACGGAAACAACAACAGCAACTAAGCAAAATCCAATCAAACAGCATTCATAGAGTAGCTTACCAAACCAAAGCAACTACAGCAACAGCAACAACAACAACTCCTACTCCAAGTCCAACAACCAAGAACCAACCAAGCATTTATACGTATCAATAAATCCGTATTACAATTCATATGTAAACCAAACGAAACCAAAACAAGAACCAAATCAGCAAAATCAAAATAAATATCGATGTATAGTTGAAACAAGCAAAACAACGCGTCGTCATACTACTACCTACAATAAGCGAACACATAATACATACCTCTGTACTTGTATCTGTATCTGTTACTTGCATACATAGCATAGCATAGCGCATACATTACCGTTACCGTTACCAGCTGACATAATCGTAGCATAGCAAAACAAAGCAACTAAAAAAACGAAAAAAAAAAACAAAAGAAAAAGCCAATTTCCAATCTAAATCTAAAACAAATTGTTTTGATTTGACAAACAAATTAAAATGCTTAGATACATGCATATGGAAATAGCTGCTTGGGGAGCGTAAGTAGTTGGACCCAGCGGGGTGTACTAAGTAAATATACATGCATACACATACACACATTCATGCATTACATTTACCTACATAAATATGCTCTGGACATACATACATACACTGTCCCTAAAATACACACACGCGTATACATTCGTCCAGAAAAATACTTACATTTACACGCTGTGCGCAGTATAAAACGTAGTTATGGAAAAATGTAAAAATATAATTGTTTACATCTACAATGAACCCCCCTATAGAAAGTGATTTCAGCCTTACGACCCATGTCATCTATACTTCTATATGCATTTGCCATTTGTGTAAAAGTATGTAAATACTTTTTTGTGTGTGTGTGTGTGTGTGTACTCAGTCGAAATCGAAATGTGCATAAAAATTAAAATTAAAATTGAATTGCATTCGAAAGGTAATTTGGCTTGCTAACGACCAAACAGCACAAGCAAAAGTCGCTTAGTTTTGCACACTGGAACCGGATCAATCAATCACTCGTATCACTTGTATTACCCGTATTACCCGTGTTACACATACCTATGCATTCCGTTTGTATTGTCTTTATTTTCATTGTTTTTTTTTTCGGCAAACTCTCAATCATCTGCCAATATACTAGAATACAACATGCCCTGCAAATATTTGACAGAAATTACAGCCGAGAAATGATTGTGCAAAACACTCCTCAAGTGTAATTACAGAAACAATGTTCATGAAATTTAAATGAACAACTTAAGAGGGCCGCCAGGTTGCAATATTCATTTTACAAAAACCATGGAGCCGTTAGTGTGGAGTGCCAATGCGGCCAGGAACGTGTTAAGTGATTGCCATATAAAAGTTAAGTGATTCTTAAATAAACCACTTCAGAGGGCTTTAAACATCTCATATATTTAATTGAAAGATAATGCTCTGGGCTGAGGTCAGAGGTTTAAGGGGACATAGCTTACTAAAACATTTTCTTTCAGAATTTCAGTGTTTTGCTCTGCAAATCCAGATGCTTCATGTAAGCAATTCAGACAAAAAATCCAAGACCGCTCTAGTCTAATTCAGAGCATCTTCGTAGGACCTATCAACGGCTATTCAATCTTTTCATAGTCAATTGTCCTCTTCGATTGTGAGGCCAAACTTCTATCTGTTATCTTTACTGTGTCTTTCCTAATGTCTGACCTTTTAAGCCCTAGCGAATGCGATTCATTTCAGTAGTCCATCTTTGGTTAACAGTATCCCAGCAGTTGCCTGAATCCAACGTTATATAGAATTTTCGTGTTAAGTTCAAAGGTAGAAAACCAAAGCTCTACGTTGTTCCTGCGCCAAGACTTTTGTTCTTTTGAGGTAGCCCCAGCTGTTAATAACACTCATACTAGACCATCAGCTGGATATGATATAATGCTATGTAAGTTGCGTAAGGATTTGGACAGTTGGTTTGCTCTGAGAGATTTTTATATTAAAAAATAAATAAATAGAAAATTAAAGTCTCTACACCGTATATATGTAAGCTCAGTTGACATAATCTGAAATGTATTAAAGAAAGATATTGGGATCTCTGTGGCTTCGAAATATTACTTATTATTATGGAAATTTATTTATCCAAAAATATTCATAGACTGGTTTACAACTACAGCTAAAGCAGCTTAATTTAAAGCCTTTACACGTCAATTCAAATGAGTTCTTCTGCCTTTGTTTATATCTAATCATTTGCTTTGCTGCTCCGATTTTTAATAATGTTTGCTGGGTAAGCATCACGCATACATGCTCGTACGTATTGCTCCACACACAAATACATATATGAGCATTCTCATTGCTAAGTCGATGCTGTAAATATATACACATATGTACAAGCGAGTGTGTTTAAGCATACATACATAGATGCAGAGTAAATTAATAAGACAATAAATTAAACTGATATTAAGGAGCATCTATCATCAATCAACCAATTTGAACGGTGCATTACTACTTGATATGATAAGATATACAACAATAATACTCATGTCGTTCACAGGACTTTAATTAAAACCAAAATGTATTTATAAAACATGAAAAGCCAGTCGTTTACCATAGTAACAAACGAGCTGGGAGCTCCCAGCTGCTTGAGCTTTAATTAAACTAACTAATGACAGAGCCAAGGAAAACTTTCTACAGGCCTTTGCACTGCACAACGCCAGCTCGCTTGACATCTAATCTACATCCATAGCAACCACACACAGAGGGTCGGGACGCAATGTGTCTGAACAAAACTTGCTTCCGCCCGTTCCTAGTTATATGTAGCGTTGAAAAACAATTAATCGGCTTAACTTGCGAATTGCTCATATGCAAACGATATACAAAATACAATAACAACAGAGTATTCTCTCTATACATATGTATCCTATACATGTCTATATACATACATAGCATACATAGTTGTACTGTATACATGCATACGTATGTAAAATACGTATCCTTGTATACACAAAAGCCCCAGCACCTTAGTTAGGCCATATTTCCCTCTAAATGTTAGAATTCTTTTTGAGACCAAAAGTCTCCCATACATGTTGTACCTATGTATGTATGTATATTAATGATTAGTTTGTCTGTAGCTGTGATGTAGAATATACATACATACACGCCCATGTATAGTGTTAACTTAAATTGTAACGACAATGCAATACAGCAGCTGAACGCAGTTCGATGAAAACAGACAAATGACAACGCCAATCATCTAAATCAATCAGCCACCAGCAGAAATATCGACCAAGTGATGTACGTACTTGCGTACATCTGTTGTATTGTATACGTATTGTATACATGTACCGACAATTGAGCCCTAAGCCATGTAGAAAGATAAGTACTCGTAAGAAAGTTGAAAGCAACGACATAAAAATCTTCCTAATCAATGATGAATGAGATATGGTCTAGCCTGCCCCCAAGAACGAGACCAGCTCGTTACCTATTGCGTTTGCTTTGTATGTTTCTCGTTAAACTTTACCAAAAAGAACAAAAAACAGAAAACCAATTTAATTTTGTTTTAATAGTAAATTGATTTAAGCCAATTATAAAAGGTAAACAACAAATGCCAAGTTATAAAAATTGTGTGCTAATTGCACGTGAACACGCACGCCGCCGCCTATCCGTGTAGTAAGTACTCGTTGCAGTGCACAGTCCCACACACGAACACACATGTTTCGGCTTCAAGGCACACGCGTACCATTCACCTATCCACGTATCACGTATATGTATGTCCGTTTGTGTGCTTACGTGTGTGCGTGCATGTGTGTGCGTGCATGTGTGTGCGTGCATGTGTGTGTGTGAATGAGCGATTAAATGCGGAAACCAGCGATTGACCAGCCACAGTCAGGCTGAGAAGCTCTTTTGAATCATTCAATTCTGGATAAAAATCACAGTCGGCAGTCACAGTCACAGTGAATGGCACAGCAAAAAGGTATGACCGCCTAGGCAGGCAAGGGACGAACACAACGAAGGCAAAGATGATGGCAAGGCCGCAACCGAAGGGGAAGGCACTGGAACGATGGAGAGGAACTGTATTTATAATCGTATCGATATCGATGCTTAAATGCTTATTTGCTTGCCTTGCAGGTTATTAGCTCGACCGAAACTACAACTCGGCGTTCGCTAATCATTTTTAATGCTATTTGCTTTGTCTGAAAGTTCTTGTTAATTACTAATTACATACACATATATATAAATACACACACATATACATACAGGCATACGTACACACATACATATGTACATAACTAGTACTTTTGACCACTGCGAATAGTGTCAGCCACGCGCACCCATTAACTTAAATGGATAAATGCAATCGGCACACATACACATTCATACAAACACACCCAAACCACAACAAATGCATACACAATCACCTTATATACACCTCATTGACGTTGTACGTTGTCAAATATTTCATGCTCGTATTTAGGTGTATTTCATTCTGTTTAGTCGTAAATATCAAATCAATAAATTTCCAATTATATTTAATAAATAATATTTTTCTATTCCTGTTTTTTTTTTTTTTTTTTTTATTTTTGTTTTGTGCCTTTCCACGCTTTCCTTTACACGTCCATCTTGCCACTTCAAAAATGGAAATTAAATTGTAACAAAAAACAAAACAATAAAAACCGTGAAAAATTCTATTTAAAATGATTGGAACATTTGAACAATTGTGATAAAAAAAAAATCAACAAAACCAAATGAAAACCACAACAGTTATTCATGATAGATAACTGCGCCGACGATTGGAGGATCGCAATGACATGGCAACGAATTAGTCAAATAGGGTTAGAACTTTTTATATGCGCTATACATCCAATTCCTGGCGAATACTATTTCCAGTGGACGACGAAATTGGCCAATAAAAACAAAACAATTGGCACTGAATTAGTGCCATATGACGTAGCTTTATCACTACCTATGTTCCTTCGATTATATTTAATATGCCGCGTAATGCTGCTGCATTCAAAGCTTTTCACAGACGCATCATCACGGAGCATCGGCGCTCTCAATAGGATTAACTTTAACACAAGGTGCGTACATTGTTATTATACCCAACCATACTGCATCGTCCTACTCTCTACATCAATCAGAATCAGTCATAGAAGAACAAATTCTACATACATTCTACATACATCTCCTGATAACCAATTTGTACAGAACGAGTTCTTTTAATAATAATATTTAATTATAAGTAATTTCTCAGCCCACTTCAGTGATCTACCACATGTCACTGGAAATAATATACACAACCCTAATTAAATCTTATAAACACATAATACCCAATGCATCGTCCGCCTATCAAGAGTGTATTTTTCATCTTGTAGATTCGTTTTAAAAACATTAATGACAATATGCCCAGGAACGGTTCTATTGGTCTTTATGGTCTCGCTGTGGATCATCGCCTCGTGGACGCTGCGGCAGTGCGAAAGGTAATGAATATTTCTTTGTATGATGATTATTTTAATGAATTGAATTTATACATAAATACTTATTTATGTATTGTATTTTCTAACTTATATGTATGTAGTATGTATCTTTTTTTAATATTAAATATTTTTGGATTTTAAATTTTACGTTTTCGTTTCGCCTTAAAATTGAATTTCTTTCACTTTAAATTTATCTGTTTTTTGAATTTCGATTTCATTTCCAACATTTACAATTGATTTTTGTCAAGTTTACGTTACAGTTACAGTTATTACAATTACAGTTATACGGTTATCGTTATCGTTCTTTTGTTAATCGGATTCAATGTATGCAACTAATACATACTTTGACATACCCTTCTTTTTTATAATATTAATAAATGTACATTAAATATGTGTGCTAAACAACCGTTACGTAATGTCTCAACGTGTACGCTATTTTCATATATTAATGTATTAACCTATTGTATATATGTATATACATATACGTATATATATATGCATTATTCATAATAGAAAGATAAAGGACGAGGATTGAAGCATTCATATCTATCTATGTATTGTACATCTGAGATATCATTAACACCAATAACTAAACAAATGAGTTGGATAAATGAACTTTAGCATATCGCGTCAATTAGGGGCTAGCACAGCTTGCAACACACCACAACAGTCACAGTGACCTTGCTATTTACAATCACCAAGCCACTTACAACACCACCACCAACACCACCGATACCATTACATCTGCCACCATCACAGCCGCTGGCACGGCTAGCATTAGCAACACCAGCCCCACTGCACTCCACTCCACTGCACATTGACACTGAACCTAGCTGTCCAAGCTAACCAAGCTCAACTCATGTCCAATGCATTTGCTTATATTGTACAATGATACGTTACCCAAGATACCCTCTCAGTTGCAGGAGACTCTGCGAGTATATGCATTCGTTAGCCTTTAACAGCTGCTCTGTTCATGAAATGATTGTAAATCGATAGTTAGACCAGTGGCACACGCTGCAGAGGGTGCAACCCACATCGTTGTAGTTGTAAATACAATAATTTTGGGCTACTGCCAACCTACTGCGGTATACTAAATTCCAAAAAGGCTTCTTTACTCTTTTGCCTATTAGATTATCTATAATTGCTGGATAAACTGCGTTATGGGTTATTAGTATTATACCGAGCAAAGAATAAATATAAAATGTACACATATTAAATTTATACAGCCAATAAGGATACAATTTAGGTTTCAGAGGTTTAGTTCAGATTTACGTACATAACGCTTTTTAAATTTTAATTTCATGTGGTTGAGTAAATTGCTTTATAAATTTAAAAAAGAAAACATAAACTTCAGGTCTTGAAACGCAACCAAGAGCCTCAACGAACATACCTAGATCCAAGTACCAATGTAGAAATATCCTGCTTTCCGGAAATAGAATTTCTTAAACTACCTCCTCTGTCAACAGTTTCCTGTATGCACCACTGTGTGAATCCAATTTATTTACAAGAAAATCACAATTTTCTGCCACTGCAAATACTCGTTGGGCTTCATGCATTCGTAATATGCAGTCTCTGAAAGCAAGCGTTTGCAATATTTGCCAGTCAACGGTCACACATCGCTACACCGCAGAGTGTCACCGTCACGTAATCGATAAATTTGAATCAAAATGAAAACTAAAAGTAATCGTAAACAATGCATGCGTTTTAAATTTGTTTTCGAAAAACACGTTAAAATACACGTGTTCGATTTCGCGCTTGGATTTTCCGTTTGCTCGCATATCACGTTTTAAGTTTCACACAAGAAGCCGTAGACGGGCAGTACGAGTGTGTGCGACAATTTTCCAGCCCAATAAATGTGTTAGAAGTTTAAAATATCCAAAAGGTATATAGATGGCTTTCAGTTAGCTACCTAATCAAAATTTTGTTGGGATCAAACAAATGCATAACGACTTTAGGCCATACCATTTACAACAAAGTGTTTATTGATTTTGTCACACAAATTATTCCTCCTTGCTGGCAGCGCTTGGTTATTCTCTATTGTTTTTCCTAATGCCTATTATAACACAACCAATAACTGCGCTCGCAAATCACGAAACTTACATAGGTTAGATTTAAACTCCTGGAGATCTTTTGGTGGAACAATAGATACAATTGTGAAGCAGATTCAGTTAAAGAGCTATAGTTGCAGTAACATATGTATGTATGTATTCAAATTTGTCTATTTGTGTATGTATGTATGCAAGCGTGTAATTGTGTATAGTTGTTCATTCAAGTTATTTGGTGTGATATGTGTGAATGCATTTATCAATTATCAATATTTTTGTATTGTTATACCTTATATACATATGTATATAATATTAACCTATATGTACATGTATTTATATTATGTATGTAGATCTATAATAACTGTATCCTAACCATAAGGCATTTCTATCTGTCTCGTAACCAGTTTGAAAACTCACATTTGTCTACATAACTACTTTTTTTCTTAACTAATTTTTAAATATTTAACATATCTTATCAAATTTTACATTAAACCTACACTCAGATATAGCAAGCCAAAGTCAATTAATATCTACTTAGATACAGAACATACATAGATACATATCATATGTTTTACACTGTCTTGTTTGCTGTTATTTATTTAACAAGTTAACATTTAACATAAGTAAACATAGGTCAACGTTATTCTCACATATCGACCTGGGGTTCCTCGGGTCTGTGTGGTTCAATAGAATTCAATATAATTCGGAGTCTTGTTGCGTGCTAAGTCAGTTTATTCTGTTTTGTTTGTTTTATTTGTCACCATGGTTTATCTTTAAGCCTTAATTCGTTAAAGTTGTCAAAGGAAGAGCCATTTCACACTTATCAGTCAGCACTTATAGAAACTGTTAAACAGGAATCTGAGAATCAACGAAAATGCACAGAATGGGGAGAAATAAATCAATGAGTTAAAAATGACTTTTATTAAGGTTACAGCATTTTGTACCCACCGTTGTTAATTTTGAGCTTAAATACTTTTTAGTATATTTTTTTTATGCATATTAATAGGTTTTGCTTCAAAACTTTTCTACGACGAATATTATAAGTTTGACGCACTGACTAGAATTACACAAATGCAGTTCGAGTATTAAAATAAAATTTTGGACAACAATACTCAAATCAATGTTTCAGCTAACAAGCAAAACCATTTCTTGACCCCGTTTTGTCTGTCGCGATGCTAGATATTTCTACTTCTAGTTTCAAGCTTTAAGCTAAGTTTATTTTTCGCACATTATGTTTTGGTTGTGTTTCCCAAGTTTTACCATCTTCAACTCAAATGATAATCTAAAATTCGAGAAAACAATGAAAAGCAAAGTAAATGATTTATTTAAGCTAATTCCAGGACTTAATTTAACAACTCATGATCCTTGACACTTTATTGCGTTTAACAGTTTTTTATTTTCAACAAGCCTTATAGTGCACTGATTCCAATTTTATTTAATTAAGCAATAATTAAATTACTTAATAAACTTTTGTCTTCTAATATGTAGATACATAATTATTTTGTAAAAGGACGTTCAAAAAGTGTATTCTAATCTGAGTATCGTATACTAGATTCATTAAATTTGTAATAGCACCAACGGAACTTAAAATTTTAAAATTTTTTGAATTGTTTTTCCAGATTAGTTTATAATATTTCAAATTAACACTTAAATATTTGACATTGTGTCATTAAAGAATGTAGACTCCTTACCTCTATCTCTCTTATCTATCTCTGTGAACCTCATTCTCTTCTTTCCAATCAATAATTTCAATATTGTCCTCACAATCACATACGTGTGTATATTTTTATTTAAACAAAAACTGAAGTATCGTGCATTCTGCCTGAATTTTTATTTTATTGCCAGATCTCTATGTTTTGATTGGTTTGTTTTTGTTTTTAACAATTACAATTTTACCAATTTAATATTGGTCTACACATATAGGACTAATGCCTAAAAGTGTGGGCCTGCATTGCTTAAAATCATATCGTATGCGTAATACCATGTTAGAAGGAAACAAGCCAAACTCCTCTTCACCCAATTTGAACAAATGTAAAACAAGCAACGAACTAGTATACCAAGCTTAGACATGAACTTCGAGGAATTTGAGCGAAACGATAAACCCAAAGGCTTTTATATAAAGAGTATAATAAAAGTTTTAGTAATATATTAAGGATAATGGACTGGGAATGAGGATACTCGTACTCCATTCATGTGCCCATTCTCATTGTCGTACACATTAGAGTCTATGGAGTTTAGCTAAGAAAAATTCACATACACGTGCGCTGGATTTTACTATCATTGTTGTTGTTGTTGTTGTTGTTTTTGTTGTTGTTGTTCTCGCTTGGTGCGTTACCTCCCTGCACATGCCACAGATGCCACAGATAAATATATATACACCTATGTATATATTTTCTGTATGATGAAGCCAAATTATCAGGCCAACATTTAAAAACAAAGCGGCATCACAGCGCTGTTAAAATTCGCACGCACAGAAAAAGCAAATGTTGTTGAGACTTAAAGGAATTATTGAAAATAAATTATTATTAACGCTATAAATATATGTGGATATAACATATATACATATATTAAAGAGGTAAAAACCTAGAAATCGAACCAATCAATCAGGAATTTCGGCATATTATCTTGTAACTTGCGTTCTCTGTTTGCGTTCAACCCAAGAGTTTTTCCATTTCGGTTTTCAGTTTTCGTTCTTCTTATTACGATTACTATACATTTATCATAATTAACGATAATTTGTTAATCCAAGCTATCCATCTACCATCCTGTTCATTTTATACAAATATTCTTTACTGACAGCCAATAAAGTTAAGAAGTTTACAAGTTTTCTTTCCGATATTTCATTTTCCATTTCAATAGTTAAGAGTTCAGAACAAAAGTTCTCTATGAATAAATGAAAGCACATTCCATTTAAATTTGCGGCATTTTAGACCAACAGTCCTTGCAGGATTACATATTTACGTAAAAGAACTTAAGGAAAATTTTAAAATTCATTTGAAACCAAATATGTATAACATAATTCCCAGCGCCATTGCAAGAAGTTAAAAATTATTATAATATTTATAAAGTGCATATATTACATTAAACTAAATATAAAACACACATTTTTGAATAATTTCGTCATAATTATTTATTTATTTAATTTGACCTTAGATAGTTGTGGACATTAGAAAAAAGTTTTTTTTAACCAACAATAAAGGACAATCGTTTAACAGAAAAAACAGAAATAGAGTAAATTAAATTGAAATTAAATAAACGTTTAAAGAATTCATGAAAATATAAATTAATTACTTAATACTAAAAAATTGAAGCTGCTTGAGGCTTAGCTCTAGCAAAGATTCCTAAAAGAACAATAACTAAACGGAAAATTAATTAAACATACTGGATTTTGGATGAGCAAAGGTGAGCATGAGTAAAAGGCAGCTGCCAAGAGCAAGGTAGTACACTGGTCTAAATTCAATTAAATGAATTAAAATTTATTTTAATATAATATTTGCACTTAATAAATCAACAATTTTATTTACTTTTGTCTGGTCAAATTATGAATATTGTCTTAAAGTTTCCGGATTTTCCAAGCAATTTTTTAATGGTAAATGTTCTTCACTTTTTATAAAGACTGTCTGCACTTTTATTGACAACTATCTTATTATTTTATTGGTATTTGAATTTTTATATTATTCTTAGGGTGAGCTTATATTTTACATATTTAGGTTCACAGAGAAAATTTGACAAGCAGCTCTTTTAACACTGGGTGTATAGTTGTTAATTGAAGCTAAACGTAGGACTTAGGATAAATAATTCTGTTTATTATCATTAGCATAACACCCAGTTCTGGATCTTATTTTTTTTTATGTTTCTTTCTTGTCTGGCAATTCGTCGATACTGCAAAATGTTGCATCTAAAAAAAACACAAAAAAACTAATAACAAAGAAATATCTTATACAAAAGTTTTTTCTTCATCAATAGTATGTATAGTTTAGTTTTAATTATGCGATTTAAATGTTATTAATTAATTATCCTAAATTTCTTACCTAATTTATTGTAATTTTATCGGTATATAGACTTGTGCTTTTGCCAAACTTTAATACTTTACTAATAAACAGCCAAATAAATTTTAATTTTAAAAAGTATTAAAAGGCCAAGAGCTAAGAATAGAAAGGAAATAAAAGAATATTAAAAACAGTATGGACAAAAATTTTTAAATTTGTGGCTAGATAAACGTATCCTCTTATTCAATATTTTTTTTTCTGTTTTATGGCCAAAAAAACAAAAAGAAAAATAAAAAACAAGAAACACCTGTGTATCTGTATACAAAACTGCAAAACATAAAATCATTTCCTATTAATTTCTATCGTTTTGCTTTGGTTAATATACGTTATTCCTTTATATTAAGTTGAACATATATTTATTCAAATGAAATAAAACTAAATTATATTAAAAATATATGTATATGATTGATGTATGTATGTATTATTTGAAATTTTCAAACAAACACAAACCAAGCAATTTTGATTAGCTGAAAAGTTTCTAGTAAATTAATAAGCAAGTGTAATTTTGCTCTGGAAATTAAAAACGCATGCTCATTGTTCAAACTCAATCAATATGATACAAACACCATTCTGACCACTCTGATTTATGGTTTGTAATAAAGAATCAACATGATACTAGGCAAGATATACACAACTTCACACATAATATACCAAAGACAATTGGTTACTGTAGTTTTACACAGAAATTATATATATGTTTTCTTCTATCCCGTTATTTCTTTATATTTAATTGAAACAGTTATTGTACAATACAGGCTACTTATAAAGATCTAAACCCTAAACCGGAGATTTGCCTTTTTTGAGAAGCAACTCTTTTTTTTAAAACTGTGTGTAGAAAGAAATAATTTTACCTCTCAAAAAAATTCAAGGATAAAATGCAATTGTATGCCAAAGTTTACTTTTAAGGGAAATTAGTTATATGTATATCAAATATAATTATTTTTCACACTTTTCAAAGCTTTCATTTTGGCAATAAACTAAATTGCTTTCCATTCTGCTCCAGTTTTAAATATAAATTTAGATCTAATGATATTTTCAAACCCAATACCTTATACTTTGATGGCTTAAAATATATAAATTAAAAGTAGAAAACCACAAAGTTTCTAAAAAAAATTTTTAATTATCCATTGAGAAATACAAATGCCTTGTGGCTAGACAGTTTGATTAGAAAAGGCTTAAAATTATGACTTAAACTAATGTATTCAAAAATATTTTATATATTTTTATAAACCGGGTTAATAAACTTAAGTTGTGTAGCCAAAGCAGTCGTTTGTTAGGTTATACAATTGTATTGTAATAAAATTTCTATTTTAAAGAAATATTTTAAGAAAAGCATTGTTTTCAGCGAAGCAGGAAAGAATCTTTTTACTTAAAATTACCATCAAATTACACGTGTTTATGTCATATTTAATTGTATAATGTAACAAAGCGTTTGGCTTCCTATAATTTTGTTTATAGTCAAATTTATTGTCTTGTTTCCAAGCAATAAGTTGTTAATTTAGCCAGTTTTCCATTTTCATTGTGTTAAAACAAATTAGACAGACAACGCTATTTTCATCCGATTTCTATAGCCTATACTAGACGCCATAACATCTATCATCGGAATAATGATATTTTTAAACTTCGATAACTGTATATTGGTATACATATATGTATAATATATTGCTAAAGCAGACTATTTAAAAATCCTACGAATGACAGATGAACTGTAATAGACCATACAAGTCTTGTAACAAGATTGGTGCTAAATGCTAAATGACAGCATTTCTAATGCTCTCACCAATAAATTGTTGTACTTTCAGACAGGACACATACATACATATATACACACATACATACGCGCACATACATACGCATACATACCAGAAATAAGTCACACTGTGAACTGCCAATTACATTAGTTTTTGTTTAAAATACCTAGTAGTTTTACTGTTCATTCTGATTTTTTGTTTATTAAGTAATCATGCAATTGGAGCAAAAAATCAAGTTATTTTGTAGTCTGCCTGATGTATTTTAAAAGAGAGTCTCAAGCATTTGTGTACTTTTTTTAAAATTTAAATAACATTGAACACGATATTTTATTTTTTGTGTTTTTTTTGTTTTTAATTACGTTAGGTGAAGAGCGTTTACTACTTAGTCCTGCGTTTAGCACACTTATACACAGAAAGAGGCTAGATCAGATATTGTTACGTAAGATATATACACAATAGATTTTATTAAAATACTATTATAACCTAACCAATACCAATAGAAAATATACAAATATATATATGTTTATCAGCAATTTGCTTGTCCCGCTCCTACTCCCGCTATCGCTTCCGCTGTCGCTCTCCTTCTTCTTATTACACGGTTAGATATCACACATGTATGTACGTATGTATGTATGTATGAATGTATACATAATTTATGTATTTTGTTTGCAAAAATCATTGTTCAGGCTATAAACTCTGGCCAAAAACTCATGCCTCACAGTTTTGTACTATAAAAATGCTAAGATAGCCCGAAAGCAGGCAACATTTTATTTACTGTAGAGTGTTATACGTAAACGGTTGTGTGCTTCTATGCCTGTATGCGTGTGTGTGGGCTCGTTTATGCATGGTCGTACATACTTGATGATGTGTCACGATGTCCAAAGTACAGTCATATAAATATCTTGATGTCACATAAAGTGTATTTTCTCTGAAGAGTAAAATTTAATTCAAAAGTGTCATACAGCGCTACCATAGCGACCTAGCAATCAGCAACTTTATAAATAAATAAAAGTAAGAGACCTAGAAAAAGACCACAAACGAACGCCTTTTGCTAGCTACATTTTCTGTACTGCACTGTTTTCATATACAATCCCAATATTCATCGGTTGATCAGACTACTTTTTCAGCCCTGCAATCAATATATTCCCATGTGTTAACAGATAAAAATATTCAATTTATTTCTGACCATTTAGGTCTAACTAACTAACTAAAGCGTGTTTCTAACAAAAGCCGATATTTAAGCCAATGGACACAAGCTCAGAGCGCACAGAGAACCCTTTATAATCAAGTCAAAAAAAAAAGAAAAGATACTTGTAAAAACAAGAGAGCCAATATAGAATTTTGAAAGCTGTTATTGTGCTTTAGATGAATACTTTCACTGCTGCTTTCCAAGCCTTTATTAATGCTTTCTCCTTATATCTATACTGAAAAGGGTTTACTATCATGAATCAACAACAGCTTTAATTCAATCAGTCCTTACTTAATGTTGTTGACTATTATTTCGCAGCTTAAGTATTTTAGCACTGAAACACCTTGTGTTTCTTAACACTTCCGAATACCGATGATATGATCTTGCTAATCCTTGACTCTTTTAATGCCAAACCCTTAGCCAGACCCCAAAAGATGTGCAGTGTGAACATTTCAGTGACACAAGGTGTTGTAAGGTCCTTAATTTTTTAGATTTATGCAGAGCTATACACTTTATAAAGAACAAATACATACATACATACATATGCATATAAATATGAAAGTCTTGACATTGTACTATATACTAATTTAACTAACTGTACCCATGCTCTATCGTATCAAAAAAAAAAAAAAAACACAAAAGAAAAAAAAGTCAAGTAAAAAGATAAAAACTATTAAATTATTTATGTCCAGTAATTCTCGCTCGTTCGCTCTCCCCTCTCTCTCTCTCCATCTCTCTGTCTTTTTCTCTTTATCTCTCTGTCCCTATGAATCTGTATTCAAGAATTTGATTCGTTTCGAATAGCTATTTCTTTTACCTTTACCATTTCCGTTTCTCCTAACATTATTGGTTTTGTATTCGATTTGTTTGGATATTTGTATATTTTTTAACTTTGATTCTATTTTTATTGTTTTGTTTTACTTTATTTTTGTATATTATAGTTGAATTTTTTCTTCTGTGTGTATTTTTAATGCAAATTTTCTAAATAATCGAACAACAAATTGTGCTCTTTGTTTTTTTTTTCTGAAAAATAAATAAAAATAACCGAAAATGTTCACATAATTTCACATCTGTTTATTTGTTTACTCCACTTCTCACCCTACTTCTGTATCCACCAATTGCAAAAATAAACAAAAAACAAAAACAAAAAAACAAACAAATATCTAATGAAATTATATATGAAATCGAAAACCGAAAACCAAAAAACCGAAAACTGAACAAAATAATATATATATATAAATATATATATATTAAAAAAAATATAATCTATATACCATCATCTTGAACGCATATGCATCAAAATACCAAAACCAAAAATACCGATTCCGAAATACCGACTATACCGATCCAAAATATAAATGCCAAATGAAAACTCAACCAAAAAATACAAATGAACATCGCAAAAAACAATTAAATAAAAACCTTAAGGTTCCACGATGAGGAGCACGCGAATTTGCTAAACTCCATGTGGCTAACGGCCATAACATTTCTGTGTGTCGGCTATGGCGATATAGTCCCAAATACATACTGCGGACGGGGTATTACTCTCACCTGCGGCATGGTGGTAAGTATATATCAACAAAAAAAAGACCAAAAAATTATCAAAGTAAAAAAAAAAAACTTATCAAAAATTACAAAAACCAAAAGCCCAAAACAATTAATGATACTGAGATGCTGATAAAATATCCATACGTTAACATTAATATATACGAGAATCAGAATTAGATTTTGAGCCAAAAGAGATCCGAAAAGAGGAACAATTAGAAAACAGAACAGAACAGGAACAGAAACAGAGCAGAAGCAAAACAAAAAAAACGAATGATTTGTTGATAAATAAACATCGACTATAGTAACAACAAGCAAGTCAATACAGCCAAACAACAAACAAGAAACAACATCATTATCATCATGAAGAACAACAGCAACAGCTACAACAGAGACAACAATGTTCATATTAACATATTAATAAATATACGTATATAAATACATACATACAGATACGTTTATGTATGCATGTGTGTATGTATGTATGTATATAGTATTTATGCGAATATCTGTCTGTTTCAATTTGAAATAAATGAAGGCATTTATAAGAATAAATAATCGCCTTAATGTTTGGCGCCAGTGAAAGATTTACATTCCAGCACATACACATTCACATACACATGCATATTCATATATCTATATCTATGTATGTGGGTGTGTGCGTTTGTGGGTCTCTATACTTTTGTATATATTATTCTATTTATGTAACTGCCAAAAGGAAAACAGCGCGGGCATAGACTCTCTATCCTACACACACATACACTCACACTCACTCGCACACACACACACTTACGCACACCTACATACGCACCACTATTACCTGTCCTGTGTACCATGTACATACGTATATGTGTGCGTATGTGTGTGCCTATGCGTGTGTGATGGCTGTTTTTTTTTTTAAATATGTCGTCTGTATTCAACTGGTTGGTTTGAGTTTTCCTTTAAAGCACAAACAAAATTCAAGAAGACAAAAAAATTAAGAAAAACATTTTTCAAAACATTCTTCAAAATGTAAGTATGTAGATGGGCATCCACATAAGTTAAATCTCCCTATACCTATCGACATTCACATAGCAATCGTCACTATAAGTCTGTATATATATATCAGCAACGAGAGTCCTATAAATCAGAAGTGCTATAGAAGAACACCAACCTAGAATCTCAAAAGTACATCTTCATATTGGCCAATGCCATTGTCTTCATGCATATTCCGCAGTTGTATGTGTGCGTGTGTGTGGGGTGTGGATGTGTGCCTGTGTGCGTCACTGTAAAATAAACATGTGCATACACATTAATAAAACACACACATAGTTTCTCTCCACATCTGTACATATTAACAGAAAATCAACTAGACACATCTAAATATACAAATATTTATATAAGCATATGCATATATATATATATATACATATATATGTGTATCTATATATATAAGCGCACACTCACACAAGCAGCATCCCATGTATTTATCTGTAACTATATATGTATTATATCACTACTATTTAGTTATAATTATGCGTTTGCCTGTGCGTGTGTGCGTGCCTACCTAAGTGTGTGTGTGCCTGAGCAGGTATACGTGTGTGTGTGTGTGTCTTTTTGTGTGTAAAAAAATCAACGTGTAAGCGTATATGCAAAAGCCACTAGCCATGATTCATAGGAAATAAACTATTTAGCCACTATAGTTGGCAAATATATCCCTATAAATATGCAACAGAATTGAGATATTCAATAAGCAACTTGGAACCAATCTGATAACACTGTTAAGTGTAAAAAAGTTTGAAAAATATACAACGCGTGTAAAGAAAATCGAAAAAAGAATTGTTAATTCAACGTCCTTAGCCGTATCAACTATTTTAGGATACTACCGGTATAAATAGTTATAATTTATGAGAAAAATACATAAGTCTAAGATATCATTGTTATGTAAGTACAGCCCTAAGTGATCCACGTAACGATAGTCTATGGCATTGAACTGCAATGCTCGACTCAGGTCGGACGTTTATTGGTCTGCAGCCCTGCTTTAAGTGTTGCAACAGTGATTAGTTGCTTTCAATAAACTAGTTGTACTTCAACAACTTATATTGTTATTATTTTTGATATTAGTATGCTGCAGACACCAGTGGTTTTTTAGGCCTCCTCCAACCGTGATCTCTTCATTGCCTTATTTTCTCATATTTTCAAATGTACATGGGTGCTGAGCTGTGTTTTTTTATTCAGTCGAGCTTATACGTTCAATGAAGCTCTGTGCTTCGACAAGGGGTTGGCGTTGGGTCCATTTTGTAGCTCCACAAAAAACCAGTCTATAGAAGTAATATACCTTTGAAACTCATTCGGTGATTTCAAAATTAAAAAAAAGGTATCAATTTTATATAATTTACAAAAAACCTTTGATTTTTTATTTTAATAGTTCCATTTGCAAATCCTTAGGAAGCTCTTACAAAATCCCAGTTGAGATTTAAATAAATAAGAAATACCTGCGTTTATACTTATTTGTAAGTGTGAATGAACTAAAAGTTAAAAATCATTTTAATTAATTTAATATATTGAGCAACGTTTTCGCACCCCGCAAGCTATGTTCAACTGAAAAGGTTTTAGTATAAGCAGCTGAACGATATTTACTAATTTTTCCTGTTTTTACTCGGTTACGTCGTCGTCCTTACTTGTAATTACTAACGTTTATCGTTCTATACTTGCGTTTAAACTTATACTCGTCTATGACTTAAAATGCCCACTGTATATGCTGTACAATACGTACGTACATGTGCGTACCTGTATGTATGTATGTACGTATATACAAATATATATATATATGTGTGTTCCACCAGTTTTCAATGGTTTTCTTACCAAATTATTCATACAAGACTTATATGTTTGTGCCCGTTATTAGTTAAATAACCTTTGACACATGCATTTATTTTTTTAACCTCTTACAATACTCTTTAAGTTGTTTCTTTTTGACTTACTTTCCACTTGTGTTGTTTGTTAAACTATTATTTACGAGTTTTCCTTTCGATTTTTTTATTCATTTGATTTTGATTTCGATTAACAATGGTTTGACTTCTTGATTTTGAATTCTTGATTTGCATTGCAAGTTTTTGTTTTTGTTTTCGAATTGTTATTTACATTTTTAAGAATTTATAATTTCGTTTATACATTAAAGCCAACAATACGATGTTTTTCTCTATCTCTCTTTCCCTTTCATTTAAAAACAACAACAAATAAAAAAATCAATCAAAAAAAAAATAAAACACTGTACGTGCGTGTATTTATCTTTGACCCTTGAAAACATGAACAAAAATGATCCAACTACTGTCGCGTATGATATGTGAAATGTCGAATACCGAATATCAAATACCAATTGCCAATTACCAATACGCAAAATACGCAAAACATTACCTACCCAATCGTATATATACTTCCATATATACATCAAAAAATTAAATATACCTAATGGATATAAAATGCAACACAGATTTCATGATGAAGAACATGCGAATCTTTTAAATGCCATGTGGCTAATAGCGATCACATTTTTGAGTGTTGGTTTTGGTGATATTGTTCCAAACACGTACTGTGGACGTGGTATCGCTGTCAGTACAGGAATAATGGTGAGTTTTTACAAACACGAAATAAACAAAAAAAAAAAACAAAAACAAAATATTTTTTTAAAATATACAAAAAAAAAATTAAACAAACAAATATTTGCACATGTCCAGTTCCAAAATTAACTTTGAACCGGACTTTCTCTAAGATACTCTGCAGCTTTTAACAGAATATAAATGTATATTTTAATGTAATCATTCTCGTATCAGCAAATCGAAGAAATCGAAAAACGTATATTTATATATACAAAAATCGAGCTATTTATTCATTTGTAAATAATCTGCATTTCCAACATCTACTTCATACCAAATACAATCTGTTCCTGCTCCAGACCTAACCGACCAGCTAACCAACCAGCTCAAGGTATATCAAATCAGCCAATCACCTATTGGTTTCTTCTTCTTTAATAAATATATATTTATATATATATATATATATATATCTCACAAATGTTAATCCGTATG
>JAWNPV010000443.1:0-20064 GCA_035078785.1 Collessia kirishimana
CCCCCCCCCCCCCCCCCCCCCCCCCCCCCCCCCCCCCCCCCCCCCCCCCCCCCCCCCCCCCCCCCCCGAACTATATACAACATTTGCCAAAGTTATTTCATAAATTGTTACCAAGAGTAGCAACAGCCTCATACACACACACACACACACTCGCACACATGCGCGCATTCTCATATACAAAACCAAACCAAACAGCGAGACGACAGTCGACAGTTGAATAGACAGACGGACAGACAGACAGACAGGCAAAGGCTCGCTGTAGGCTGTAGTCAGGTGGCAGCAGAGGAGCAACAGGGCGGATGGGTGTGGGGGGAGGCCAACAGGCTATTGATAAAGGAAAAAAGGCAAGCAAAAGTGGCGGGAAAGGCTCTGCACGGTAAGCAGTAGAAGCGTCACTTGCCTTGTTAAAAGAGACAAGGGGGGGGTGGTACGAAGGGCAGGTCGGTGACAAACGAGTAGTAGTAACAGCCAGCAGTGAGACGACTGGCAACGTCAGGTTTCCTCAGCTGTAAGCAATGCGACACGTAAAAGCAGGCGCAACAGGCAAAGCGAAAAGCTGAAAGCTGAAAGCGCCCATAAGTAGGCAATGCGGGCAGGACCAGTAGGACCAGACCAGGGGCTGGCAAAGGCAGCCAGAATATTTTTTTTCTTTCTCTTCTTCTTCTTCTTCTTCTTCTTCTTCTTATTCTTTTTTATTTGATTTTCTTTTATTTTCCCTCATTTTGGCAGCTCATCATCATCATCATCATCGTCATCATCGCCGCCCTGCTTGTTGCTTTGCCAACTTGTATTTTCTCTCGCTTTCGTTTTCATTTCTTTACTTTTATTCTTGGTTGTTTTTTTTTCTACTTAAACTCTGTGCGACAGGCGGCACACACACGTCGACAGAATACAGAACACAAATCCAAAAATTACACAGCAAGAAAAGAAAATGCTTTTAAGGGTCTCGTCGAGGCTCAGGCAGCAAGATTAACAAGTTGGGAAAGCTAGTTTTCACTAAGAGCAAAGCTTTTAGCGATTCAAAGGACATGTGAGGAGATGAAAGCAACTATGGCTGGCAGAAGGCCAATTGGCCAGCAGGATTACAGCTGAGAAGACTACGCTAATGACCAAGGAACAAGGTGTTGCCTTGTCAGAGACTTTTCACCGAAACTTTTCCAAAGATTTTTGATTTTTAATTAATTTTTTCGTTGTGCTTTGAAAATCGTTTAACAAAATATTTTTTCTATTGTTTTAAAGCAGCCTTGAAGGCTGCACTGGCAACGCCCAACCAGTCAGCTCCTTGTCAGCTCCGTTGGCGAGATGTCTGTTGGCGGTTAATGTTGGTTTTGCTGGTTTTGTCCTTGACAAGTTGCCTCGGCTAACCGCAAAACTGCAACCGCAGAGCCAGCGAAGAACTACAGTTACGTTTCGCTACTTCCTTTTGCTGCCGCCAGGCACCCTCAGCCTGCATTTCCCCACCAACCACTTGCCGGCTGCTGTCCAATAGCTGTCAAATTTTTGAGCTGAAAAGCAAAATTTTGCCGCCACCGACCAGGCCGACCGGGCGCCTTCATTTAATCGCATTAGATGGGCGCCAAGCCACCCATCGACATGGCACCCATCTGACCTTAGATTACACTTCTTTCTTCGGTTTTTCTCTGTCGGATTTCTAATTAAAACCCACTGAAATCAAATAGCCAGGCTGGATGGGTAGGAAAGTAGGAGGGAGAATGGAGGAGAGTGGAGGAGACTGTAACTGAAAACCAAAAAAAAAAAGAAAAAAAGGAAACAGAAAATGGAAATGGAAATCTTAATAGAAATGAGTATGAAAACGCCTCACTGATGACTGATTAGCATATGGCAAAACCAATGCGAAGGCTGCCTGCCTACACTTGATAAAGCAAAGTTTTTTCTCTCTCTGTTTTCCTGGTTTTCTTCTCCGATTTTTCTCTACTTTTTTCCGGGGTTTTTTAGCTGCTGTTCGTCGTGCTCATTTAGTTGTTGTTTTTTCTTCAAGTGCACAAAGAAGGCGTCACTGTGTCTGGCCAAGGCAAAAGACATGAAAACGCGCAACAAGTCGGACGACGGAACTCGTAGAAGAAGCAGAGGGATACAGTCAAGGCGAAGGCAACAAGGTAGTGTCCATGTGTGTGTGTGAGCGTGTGTAATTGTTATACCCCATGTCTGTGTGCGTGTGTGTACATGTTGGCCTATACATGTGTGTCTGTGTATATACAAGAGTTGCGTATGTGTTTGGTTATATGATTCTCCGTCACAGTTACAGTCTGTGTTTCAGTTTGAAAAGCCTGTGCGTGTGTGTGCGTGTGCAAGGCTGTTGGCCTTCGTTTAATGCCTTTCTTTAATGCCACACCTCGTATTGCCTTTGTCACGGCGAGGGCTGACAGATCGCATAAGCAATCATAATCATAGCATACTTTTCAGAGTCAATATGAATCCACCCCGCCACTTGGCCTTCGAAAAAGAGTTGATGAAATTACATTTTTCATAAGAAATTTCTTGAAATTTTTATCAATATTAATATTCGATATTTTAAGCACCCGAATGGAGCCCATTTATAGCCCAGCAGCAGCCTTAAGACATCAATTAATTTATGTTTTCTCCAAAGCCATTCGGCATTGCCAATATGGCATTTGATAGACATTTCCGAACCGTTTGGCCTCTGCTGTTTTGTTAGGTGTCCTAAGTGATTGGCAGACAGGTTTCTACCTGCCACAACTAAGTGTTCAAACCTACCTCGGTCCTCCGGTCGTATACGCAATATAAATTATGAGCTATAAATACCTGAGTACAAGGCTCGAGCCGTGTCTTTCATTTGCCATTTTGCATTCGCCATTTCGCTGTTCATTGCCATATTTTTTTATATATATGAAACAACTGAACGCAATTTGCCAGCCACCAAATAATTGCAACATTATTGTCCATGTGTGTGTGTGTGTGTGTGCGTGTCACGCCTTAAGCATTTTAACTGCTTTGAATTTAATGCGACGAGTTAATAGCCAAAGAAAGAAGGAAGAAAAAATCAAAAAAAAAAATCTGGAGGAAAACTGAGAAGGAAACGAAGCATTAGAAACAGCAGTTGAGTAGGAAACCGTACACAACAAGAAACGAAATCACATGATATTTAGCTAAGTAGAAGACAAAGTGACTCAACCCCGATCCCCCTACAGCAACCTCCATTGCTGATGTTGGGAGCTTAGGTTGCTCAAGTTTAATATGAGCTTATTGGCTTTTGGGGCGGGTGAAGAACTCCGCCCGGGCTTAGTAACATTCCTACTGCCTTCGCCTGCTGCTCTCTACTCTCCTTCCCCCCCCCCCTCAAGTGTTTTTCCCTGGATTTTTTGTCGTTTTGACGAGCTCAGCAATCTGCACACGCATGCTGATGCCCAGGGTTAAGGCTCTGGATGCGTTTGGCCATGTTCATGATGGGCCTTCAACGCCTCCTGACTGCTCCTTCCGTTCCGTTCACAGCACCCCATCCGCTGTCGCCTCACCATATACAACACGTAGTAGCCCGACGCCTGTGACGTGACGTTACGTAACGTAATGAGATTTTGTGCACAGTAACCAACATGGCCAACATGGTCAGCAGTAGCAGGCAACATATCCGTATGGCACATGCAAGATGCCAGGACTGTGACGATATCCACACCACTATGGGGAACGGAATTTGAATCTAAAACTGAATCCAGCTCTGAAGTCTTCTATAGTTGCAGATTAGAATGCCATCTACCGCCCCCTCTCTCTCCCTCTCTGTCTCTCTCTGGCTCACTTTTATCCTTTCCACCTCGCCGTCTGCATCACTTCATTTCGCCATCATTTTCTTGCCTTCTTCCCTGTGCATTCTTTGCCCTACGTGACAATTAGCTCGGCACAATGTGCAATGACAACAATGAATGACAAGGTCTGCGTAGTCTGGACTCGGGAGTCGGGAGATTCAATTGAAATGCCAATGGCCAATGGCGAAAGGCGAATGGCGAATGGCGAACGGCGAAAGAAATGAGCCTTAGAGAGATGCTTTGTGTGTGTGGGGGGGAGGGCGTCAGACTTATTGGCCAGGATAATTATACGATGTCAAGGAATTTTGCCCAACGTACGTGGGATATAACCAAGCAAGTATATTTGCCAACCGGTTGAGTCTCTCGCATACAAATTGCTTTATTTTTCATTTGCATATCCTCTCTGAGGTAGTTAGAATGTCGACCGAGTTAATTAAAAATGAAATAAATGGATTTCCTGGAAAATACAGGCATTTTCAGGCAGGATAAATGCTGTTCGAAGGGGAAAAGAAATGGAAAAATCTGCAGAGGATGACTAATTGCTGACTCGCATTGTTCAATAGTGTCCTGACTGCCTCCTGACTCCTGACTGCCTGCCTCACTGCCTGGTTGCCTGGCTGCCTGGCTGCCTGGCTGCAATAATAATAATTCAACTCTGTGAGAGACTTTTGATTTTTCAATTCAATTATTGCTGCGCTGCTATCTGTCCACCTGACAGAGAATTCAAATTAGTCGTCACCATCATTGTCATCGCCTTGGACTTTTAAATTTATAATCAGGTAGCCCAGAGCTGGCTGTTGTGACTCCACTTCGCACTTTCCCCATTGACTTGGCTAATCAAACCTGAAAACAATGGCAGCCCAAACAGGTTCTAATTGGCCTTGCATAGTTAACATTTCTCCTGAAAGACACAGACTGAAGTCACCCTTCTGGGTATCAGTATAGAACATGTCCCTGTCTTCTCTTTATGGCTATGTTCTTGGCCTTAAACCTGGCCTTAATGATGCCAACCCAAGCAAATCAAGATGCAAATCAAGGGGAAATCGGTAATCAGCTCTTGGACTTGCCCAGGTGGCCTAATGCCACCTCGGGCAGAGGGACGAAGGCAGGCAAAGAGGTGGACAGAAGGAGGAGGATGTTATTCAACATTTAATGCCGGACTTTGGACTGTGATTCGGGCAACCACTCTTGTCTGAAAGCAAAGGTTAAAGCCTAATTAACGTTAAAGCCTAAGAATGCAAAACTCTTAAGCTGCTCAGAACGCTGTTGAGTCAGAAACAGGCGAAGCCAGATGGACACGGACACGGACACGGTCCGGAGAAACGGTTCCTGGTTTTAGTAGCCCCAACACCTGGGCAAACACAGACAGCCAGACAGACAGACAGCCAGCCAGCCAGCCAGCAAAGTGTGGACGGACTTCACACCACACTACTTAACTCCATAAATTCTCAGTTTCTCTGTCTCTTGGCCTGTGCGTGTCCTGGCCAGCCTGTGTGTGGGAGGATGGGTGGGTGGCAAATGCATTTAACTGCTGTGTTTATGTATTTGTATTTGCGGTCTAGAAGATGGTCAGAAGGTCTCCCTCTCTCTCTCTTGTATTAGCCGCTGGTCTCTGTGCCTGCCTGGCAGCCTTTTCTCGCCTTCGCATTGTCACGCATTTAATTGGACTGGAAAATAATAATAAAAACAACAACAACAAAGGAGAATAGGGAAGTAAAAAGGGAAATAAAAACATTGCGAAGGTAAACTCTATTAGTTTTAATTAAACACCTGAGCATCCACGGGGCTAATTACACCGAATCGTTGCCATTGTCTTCAATATGCTCTCCGCCTTTAATCATAGTAATTAATGTGCGCTTGTTAATAACAATTAAATGTCCTTTCGTCCCACCATCAGCATCTCCAGGGCTCCAGGGCTCCCTGACTCCATTTCTTTTATTAAACTTTTTCTTTGTTTTTTCTCTGTTTTTTCCTGCGTTTTTTTTTGGTTGTTCTACAAGCCTCCAACACAATTAGGCATTTAATCAATACAATTAAAGGAACAAGTCCAGGACTAAGACAGAGGCAGCCAGCCAACCTATTATTAAAGGCAGAGGCGTACAGAGACAAAAGGAAAACCGGACTGCCAAAGCCAAGACAACAGAAAGACAACAGACAACAGTAGCAACAAATGGCAGCCAAATAAAAATAAACATAAAATAAACAAAGCGCCAACAGAGACAAAGAGAGAGGGAAAAAAAACACAGAAAAAAACGGGGAAATAATTTATATACAAATGCTAAGTATGTTGGCATTAGCTGAGAGACTGCCAGCCCTCAACATATCCTGGAGAAAAGTAAATGGATTTTTGTGCTGCCACTTCTGATGCTTTTAGACGATCTCTGTCTACCTGTTGCCCTAAAGAGACTTAGAGCAGCCGGAGAGATTTAGAGAATTGCCCAAGAGAGATCTTTCCCTGAGATCTCCTGACACTAGACACGACCTGCCTGGTCAATCCAAGTAGTTTCAAGACCCTGAAGCCCTACAAAACTCCGCTCAGCTCTGTCTAACATTCTAATGCCCTCAAAGATAAGAGAGGAAAACCTAAAGCACCAAAAGATAGAGGAAAATGTATATAAGAAACGCGTAGGACGACACTTACAAAAGCTGGATTAAAACTTTTGTTCTAGCTACCAAAATTTAAGCCACACAAAACTGAAGGATGGCAACTGACATGCCGCTGCAGCAATTACCTAGCCACACATACACACGTACACCTGCCCACCCAGCTGCCCCACTTGTTTGCCCATCATCTTTGGCAACTAAATCCCCAAAAGCGCGCTTTGCTGCTGCCTTTTATGGCTTTAACAGCAACAGAAGAGAAAAAAAAAACCCACACAGAGGAAGGTGAAAGGGAAGCTGGGCAAGGGCTACCAGCTAGAGCAATGACTGGTGGAGTCAGGTGTCTGCTGACTGCTGGCTGGAGGCTGGAGGTTGGAGACTGGTAAGGCAGATTAACGAAGTGAGGGAGATTGATGGGACAGAGATGGAGGCCGTCCGAGACGGGTAAGTTTTTAGGCAAATAAACGCACGTATTTCACAACTTGACGCCACTTTCATTACCCTTCACACTACCCCTTCCCACTCACTGCTCTTCATGGTGCCCTTTTTTGTAGGCAACACTTTTTGCCAACCTGCCTTGGCTGGCTGGCTGGATGGGCTGGGTATGTGACCCGAAAAAAACAAAAAAAAATATAAAAAAATGTTTTACTAATGGAAAATAGTAATTATAATAATTTGCTGGGCCTTTTTGCATTATTTATTTTATACACAAGCGGAAACACACAAAGACACAGACAGACAGACAGGCAGTAGGTAGCGGTAGGCGGCAGGCGGCAGCCATACAAAAAACGGCAAATAAAAAAGGCAAAAAGGTGGGGAAAAAGTGGGGAAATGTAGAGGAGAGAAAAAAAGACAAACATCAAGCTATTATGGTGCGGGGACAGCAACAAGCTCTGAGCTGCTGTCTCTCTGTCTCTCACTCTCTACATCTGTATCAATGTTTGCCTCTGTGTGTGTGTGTGTGTGTGTATGTGCGGGCGTGTGTGTGAAAATTAATAATAAATCAAAATTAAATGTTTGCTTACTTGACACTTTGGCTTCCTTTCTGCTTGGCTTTGCTGTACGCCTTGCTCCTGGCTGCTCCTGGCTGCTCGTGGCTGCTGGTTCCTGGCTTTTGGCTTCTGGGCTTGCTGTGCTGTTGTTTTTGGTTTACGTATTCGGGTTTTCTTCTTGTTTTTTGTACTGTTTTTGTATTCTTTTTGCTGTTGCTTTTTTGTTGTTTTATTTTGTTTTTTTCTTACGCTCGACGTGTCTTGCTTTCTATTTTATTTTATTACTTTTTCGCAGGGTTTTCTCTGCTGTTTTGTTTTTTATTATTATTTATATGTGCTCTGCTTGGTTGCTGGGGTGGGGAGGCTGGCGAGATTTTATTTACCTTACGGTCTGTGTTAAACAGGCTATTAATTTGTTGCAGCAGCCCCCCGCCAGCCACCCAGCAGCAGCCCCCCAGCAGCCCGTCGGCAGCGGCTCTCGCAAATAAAAACAAAAGAAAAAAGTTCTAAATACCTACGGGTGCCAGGGTGGGCCGGGGCAGGGCGGAGGAGGTTGCTGAGACCCAAAAGTATTCCGAGGACTTTGACTTTCCCTTTGAATTCAAGTTTTATTGCCATTTGCATTTATTTTTCTTTGGACAGAAGTGGGGGGAAAAGTGGATTCCACTTGTCAGTCAGTCGTCAGAAATTTTATTCAACAAGTTTTTTGTTTATCGTTTTTTTTTCAAGTTTCCCATTTAATTGATTTGTTGCATAATATTGAATTAATTCAATGACTCGAATGTTGCATAATTTGATTGCTTCTATCCTCCCCCCTTCCAGGAAGATAAATAAGCTTTGGTTGGAAGGCAGCTGCCAGATCTGGGCGACTAGAGAAGCCACAACTGGATTTTTAGATATTTTTTCCACAACTAAATGGTTTGTTATGGCCTCTAGAGATGATTATTTTATAAATCTTCAGTCAATTGATCGAATTGATTAAATTTTCCAAAAACAAATTACTAAGCTCAACCAGTCAGCACAGACTTCCAAGGGTTTCTAGATCAAAATATAATTTTATAAATCCTATTTACCATTAACCACAAACTTCCATTTCAAATTCATCAGCTTTAATCATTTAAAAAACATTTTTTCAAAGGGCAACTAAAAAACCTTTCCGTAAACCGCTTGATTGCTAAATTAATACCGAAATTTTTATTGGTTATTCTGGAAAATGCCTGCGGGCGATCAAGTATTTATTAATTATCTACCTTTGTGAGAAATTCGAAAAAAACTTACACAAAAATCCCGCTCGAGGGCTTGGGAATTTCCATGCCGACAATGCGAATAAAAATTTCGCAATTGTATTGACTGAAGCATCCGCCTCCTACTGCAGTATAATGGCAACCAAATTGATTTGCTTTCGCCTGGCTACTCCATATTACATGGACAATTGAAACGCAGTCAATCCACCTTCACCTCCACCTACAGCATCCTTCAGCCCCTCTATACCGCAGCGCCGCCTGCAGCATTGTCAAAGTGCCGTTTTGAGCAATTAACGCACTCGCACACAACAAAATATGCAATTTCAATAGCAAAAAGAAAAACCGACAAAAAAAAATTAAAAGAAAATAAAAAGAAACAGAAAAAGCTTCTCGCTGATGACAGTCGATTTTTTTTGATGAATTTCCCCCCAGGCGCGCACAGACAAAAAATTGAATGACAATTTTATTGTTATCCGCCCAGGCTGGCAGGCAGGCAGGCAGCTTCTGTCGCCTGCAGCCCTGGTCGATTGTGGATTTGTGCATTTGTCAAATTTATTAACAAAAATTTTTATTTACATTTTACTCTCTGCGCTGCGGGAATGTAATCTGCCATCGAACGTTTCGGTTAGGCCTCCCTCCAACCAAGTCAATAAGGTAATGAAACCTTAACTGGCATCAGAAGTGGCATTCAAAAATGACGGCACAATGGAAAAATACAAAAATTAAATGCCAACTAGCAATGCAGTTCATTTCAGTTAGAATCTCTATTGGAAGAGTAGTTGATGGGCCATCATGATGGGAAATATTTTAATTTTACCTAAACGACACATTTTTAGGGAAAATATTTTGAAAACCCCCTTATAAAATCACCAGGAAACAAAGTAGCAGCTGCTTATATAAGAAGTTTCCTCTTCTTACTTGAAAACACATTTTAAATTTTATTTTCTTAAGTTGAAAAAACACTTAAAAGGAAAAGTTCTCAGTCCTCTTTTATTGACAATTTTCTTAAGCCACAAATGCATTTGTTAGGCAGACAAAAATGTCCTAAAATAAAATATAAAATTAAATTTCAATCATTTAATTTAATAGAACATAAATGCGTTTTTAGACATTTTAATAAACACATTTTATACATAAAAAAATTTAATTTAAATTTAAAGGAAAACTGGCTTTGATTAAGCAAAAGCTTAGATACCCTTGCAGATGTAGATTAATTTAATAATTTATTTATATAAAATTGAACTTTTCCAACCTAAGGTAGCAACCTAAAATATTCCTTTAAAATTATAAACCCGCTGTGCTGTAACCCGCTGCCAAAGTGATCCACTCGAGTGGAAAAACCAACTCAAGTAAAAGCGGTTTGCAGTCTTGAGAAAAAGAAAAAGAAAAAAAAACACTTAGTCACTGGCTTTCAGGCGAGAAGATTTTTAGTTAGCTTTAGAGTAGACAGCTGGACAGGTTGACAGACCAAGAGACAAATGAACAAACCAGACTGACAGTCGGACAGGTGAACAGACAGACACAAGCGCTGCAAAGACAAAATCTTAATGGAATTCTCAGGACCACAAATCAATTTCAATTTCAATTTCGATTAAAAAAAAAAAAAACTCAAGAAAAAAGAGATTAAAACACACAATTTTCATTCTACATACATTTGACTAAAAGTTGTTGGTTGTTTTTATGATTTTTACATTTAATTTAATATGCATTGCGGCCCTCGGTCGGTCGGTGGGTCGGTTGGTGGGTCGTTCGGTCCTAGAATTCAATGAAATGCAAATCTTGTGGCAATAAAAAAATTATGCTTTCAGCAAATCAAATTTGTGTTGCGTTTTTTTACAGTTTCCGTTTGCCTTTTCACTTTGCGCCTTCAAACGGCCAAAAAAAAAACACAAAAAACACAAAAAGGACAACAAATTCAATCAAAAAAAATTGATTCGCTGATTTTTACAACTTTTGCATATTTTTTTACGGCTTTTTGTTTTACTGAAAATTACTTGTCAACACGAGGGAAAAAACTTGTACAAAATTATGCTCACCAAAGTGGTCTTGGTCACTATACCTTAACCGTTACAAATGGCGGTGGATTTGAAAAAAAAAAACGTTGGAAAATATTCTCAGAAATTCCTTAAGGATTTCTGTGTTGAAAGTTAATTTTTGTGGATTTTTTATTCGGTTTTTAAAACAGTAAAAAAAAAAAACAAAACAAACAAACAATTGACTTCGCCGCGATACACTGGACTCGTTGGGGGAGCGCGCTGTTTGGGTTTTGAATTCAGTGTTCAGTGCTCTGTGTTCAATGGTTTTGGGATTTTATTTTTGAAAATCGCACAGAGAACAGTGGAGCGGAGCTTTGCGTGTTTTGTGGCCAGCAACGACAACGATGAGCACGAGAATGAAATGCGATGGCTCTGGCGATGGCTATGGCGATGGCGATGGCCAAACTCTTCATCGTAGCCGCCAAGCGCGCGGCATGGAAAAAAGCACGATTTGACTGTTGCCTTTTGCCTAGGCGAACGAACGAGACGATGCCGCACGATGGCTTCGTCTGGCTTCGGAGTCGTAATCGTCCTCGTCCTTGCCATCTCGGTCTCAAATCGCTTCAATTTCGGTTATGCGAATGCGAGAAGAAGAAGCAGAGAACGTTTGCCTTGTGGCATGCGGCTGCAGCAGCAGCAGCAACAGCAGCAGCAGCAACAGCAGCAGCAGCAACAGCAGCAGAAGCAACAGCAGCAGCCTCATCAACGCTTACACTGGTGTTGGTGTTAAGGACATGGTCGTTCGTTGTTGTCGTTTGCCGTCGTCATTGCTCTGTCTGCGTGTGTCCCCGTGTGTCCATGTGTGTGCGTGTGTGTGTATCCCTGTGTGTATCTACCTTCCATTCCCCAGTCCAGTGCCCAAGGAGCGCAACAGTCAGCCGCCGTCCACTGCCATCAGACTTTCAATGGCTTTTAATCATCCGAGTTGAGTGCGTGAGTCGTGACATCTGCTCGATTGAGGATAAAAATTCTCTTTTACAGGGAGAATCGCCAAAAAAAATCATTCAGTGGATGCTTCTGCCTTCCAGCCACCTGCTCTACACTGATCCTTTTCACTTGCCTCTCTCCACAGCCAATTTCTACTGCTTTCAACTGCTTGACCTAGTCGTGAGTCACGTGGCCAGTTCTGGGCATTAACTGTGACGTGAGCTTAGGGTAAGGAGGGTACAGCATGTGTGTGTGTGTGTGTGTGTGCGCGCGTGTGTAGGGGGCGTTGTAGTACAACAACAAGTGGAACTTCATTTGGTTGACTCTCACAGTTTGCCTATGCGTATGTGTGAGTGTGTGAGTGTGTCTCAGTGTGTTATATGCATTCGTATTCGCATTCGGCAAAGTCCGTCAGCATAGAGTAGACCAAGCAGACCAAGCAGTTGAGCGTAGTGAGGGACGAGTGGAGTTGAGTTGATATTTGGCCAGGCAAAGTCACAGAAAGGGACATGGAAGAGGTAAACATACTCACACATACACTCACCCATACACACACATAGACACAGACACCCAATACATACATAGAAAGTCGCATTTTCTGTATTCGTTTGCATTGAAGCTCGTTTTCGGTCTCAATATCGGTTTAGTTTTCGCTTTCATTTGCCTTTCCATTTGTTGATTTGTGTTTCTCTATTTTCTCGCTTTTCTCTTCTCGCATTTCCCATTTTTTTCACAATTTTTTTGTCGTTTTATTTTGCATTTTTATTTTACTTTTTTGGAATTTTACAAGCTTTGAATGGTAGTGCTATGTCAAGGAAATGTTCAGTCTTGTTGCTCATCAGGGTGGCAGGTTATGTTGCCTGTGCAGCGTAGGAAGATCTCTGATGTCTGCTGATTCTCCACATGAATCGCCACCACGAAGGTAAAGCAGTTCATCACGGCGAACTTAGCCTCACTAGGCCCTCGTAAATGTCAAGTGGCCGCCTGCTTCATTGTTCATCACATTAAAGTAGTTGAAACGCGGACTCATGATGATCAAAGGTATTTGGCCAGCTCCATTGGCTCCACAATCAACTCCACAATCAGGCTACTGTAACCAGACATGACATTCACAGCCTCCAGACTGCTCCTGAACAAGTCGAGTGTCTCCTCAGTGCTATCAGCCAAGTCCTTGACTATTTCGCCTTCTAAGGGACTCGCATTTGACTCATCTGGTATCACATCAGTTGCCTTGGTTTCAGCTGTTTCATTGTCTTTCTTCAAGTTTATTGTTGCATCCATTTTACTAGCCTCGGAGATTATTTTATTTAAGAATTTCTTATGGTCCTCCATGCTACGTCAATTTCCGCACCATCAGTTTTAGGTTTATCAGGGCTTTAAAGAAAGAAAAACTATTTATTTTATATATATGAACAGTTGCAAGGCCTCAGAGATTAATTAGAAAAACAATTAAATCGGAAAACTAAAAAATTACACGGCTTTTACCCCTCTTTGCAGCCCACAAGCATAGGCATAGTGTGTCTACCACCACTGCATTACCGACACTGCTTGCATAGCAAAGCTGTTCACCGCGACAAGCAGTGGCCCCCCATGCTAGGGTAAGTAAAATCTGTTCCATTGGCTCCAACTATATAAATCAATTAATACTCACGTGTTTACGTTGCCACTTTCGGTATAAAATTTATATTTTATTGTGTGAATGGCAATAAAAATATTTTGTGGGCTTTGTGAGGCGGTGAAAGTCGTCTAACCTATTTGATGGTCCAACAACTTGGCAAGCTTGATGGGTTTCACGAAAAGCACAACAAAGAGCCGCAGCTGCCTACGTTATGCAGATGAGCAAAGAAAAAAATATTTTAAAAAAAACCAAAAAAAAAGGAAACAAAAAAGCTACCGATGGGTGGCGCCACCAAGACCGATGGACAAAGAGACTGAGTGAGAGAAGGCAAACACGATGCTAATGGAAGAGTATTGTTCGTTTAAAAAAAAAGGGGAAAAAACATTAAACAAATTGAAAGCATTTTGTATACAAAATTAAGTTTCAAATGAAACAGGAAAAAATGCAGCAACAACAACAACAGTGACAATAGCAAATGCAAGAGACCAACAGCAGTGAGAAAAAAAGAGAAAATTAATTAAGCTGATTTCGTTTGTTTAAACATTTTTTATGCATATTTTTTCCGCTGTTTTTTTGAAGCATTTAACTTACTTAATTGATTTGTATTTGTGGGATTTTATTTCCATTCTTTTTCTGTTTCTTTCTGATGATTAAACAGCAAGAGAAAGATTTCCGCTTGACTCTTGAGCTGCTGGCGGCTCTCAGTTCAAACAAAAATAGATTGAAAAGAATTTTACTTTGCTGTTTTCTGTATTTTTTTCTGGCTGTGAGTTTTGCTCAGTTGTAGTTTCATTTGCTTCCCGAATGGATTTGTTATTTCTTAGCCGGCGTATTTACCTGGGCGATGGCAGCCCGGCAAGCGAGGGCAACCAGACCGTCCACGGTGGCATCATAGTGGACACAGAGGGCATCATACGCAGAGGTTCGTCTAAGGTCTTGTCTTCCGTCTCATTGATTCCCCCAAACCTTTCTCTTCTCTGACCATTGGACCATCAGTGCTCCGCTCCCCGCAGGAGGTCAACACGTATCTTTACAATACGGAGTCTGAGGCCGTCTATAACTTTGGTGATCTCGTCCTTATGCCTGGCCTCATCGATGTCAATGTCCATATCAATGAGCCCGGACGCAAGGACTGGGAAGGCTTTGTCTCTGCCACCAAGGCAGCTGCTGCTGGCGGCTTCACCACCATCATTGATCGACCCACGTGAGTGTCCTGCCAGTCGTGCCCAAGGAATCCTTTATACCCCGCCCGCCTGCTCTATACTACCAACAGCAATGCCTTACCGCCCACCACCAGTGTTCAGGCCCTCAAGGCCAAGACCTCATTGGCCCGTGGCAAGATCTACGTGGATGTGGGCTTCTGGGGAGGCCTGGTGGCTCAGAATAAAGATCAATTGGAGCCCCTAATGGCAGCCGGTGTCATTGGCCTGCAGTGCACACTGTGTCCCCTGCCGCCACCTGTAGCTGAGGAATTTCCCGCCATCACAGCTGATCAATTGTCGCAGGTGTTGCAGGATCTCGATCAGGAGGCCGAAACAGTCATAGCTGTGAGTGTGGTCTTCCATCCAAGTGGATTAGTCTAATGAACACATCTCCCTGCCAGTTCCATGCTGAGTTACCTTCGTTAACCACCATCCAGCCAGATGAATCTGCCCCCAAGACATATGCCAGCTTCGCCATCACCCGTCCCCCTGCCCTGGAAGTGTCTGCCGTGCAGCTTATCTGTCAGCTGGCCATAAAGCATCCCAGTCGCCGCTTCCACATACTAAACATAAGCAGTGCAGACACGTTACCCCTGCTGGTGTCCACTCGGCAAGAGCATCGCGTCCAACTCACGGCCGAAACGTGTCCACATTACCTCAGTCTGAGCTCTGAGCAGATCGAAGACTGCCGCACCGAGTTTAAAACCTGGCCGCCCATACGAGGGGCCACCAACCAGGCGGCCCTGTGGCAGAACCTTCAACCGGGTGGGGCGCTGCAAATGATTTCCAGCCACCACTCGCCCGCCACGCCGGGGGCACGCTGTCTCACCTATGGCCGAGGCAGGGGCAACTTCCTTCAAGCCTGGCCCGGCATCGGAGCTCTGCAGCTCAGCCTGCCTGTGGTCTGGACCAAGGCGGCAGCCAGGCAACAGGCGTTGACTCTGCAGCAACTACATGGTCTAATGTGCTGGCAGCCGGCTCAGCTGTGCGGCATCGCCAGCTTCAAGGGTCGCATAGCTGAGGGCTACGATGCGGACTTTTGCATTTGGGATCCGGATGAGGAGTTTACCGTGTCGCCGGAGGATCTGCAGTCGGCCAACAAGGCGACACCCTACACCGGACAGCGGCTAAGGGGCACGGTGCATGCCACTGTGGTTCGTGGCCTTCATGTCTATCAGCAGTACGAGGGCTTTGGCCAGCCGCTGGGCAAGCTGATACTGCGCAAGAGCAGCCGTAAGCTGGTCAAGTTCGTGCGTCTCTAAGACAGTCCTATGCAGGGGGGGAGGAGAGAAAACTTTATTAATTAAAATCACGGAAGTTGGACGGCCAACGACAACAGGAAACAGCAATCACCTAGTGGTGAGCTGAGCTGGCTGCTGGCAGTGAAAGAAAAATTGTTGGTTTGATGGGAAAAAAATATAGAAAAATATTTTCTCACCCATGGAAATTCATTGGGATTTCGCTCAGTGTAGGAAGGAGTCACACAGCGTAGGAATTTTTTGTTGTTTTTCTTTTGCCGTCTTGAACTGCCACCAGCAGGCAGAGATGCAACAAGTTGTCGCGTGGCAACAACACTGAGCAAACACTGTGGCACCCTCTCTGTCCGTGTCTCTCTCTCTCTCTCTCTCCCCTTGTGCCTGCTGTCGCCATTAGAAGAAACCAGCTTGCCAACAGCCAACAGCCCAGAGCCAAGAGCCGCCCGCCTTCACTCATGTGTTGGCCTGGCTATGACAGCTTAGGAGCAAGTTTGCTTGCCAGGCGTCAACTCAATTTTTGCTCAGCGTGTCTCTCACATGAGATGTGTTTACCTAGGCGTGTCGGTGGCCTGCTCCGGGGCAAAGGACACAGGACCGGGCCAAGGCAATGTCCGTTTGCCATACGGTTTGTCTATATTTAGGTTTATGCCGGGCAAATTGAATGATAACTTATTAACGATGGCAACGGACGGACGGACGGGGCAAAGGCACAGGACGTAGAAAACTTGTTAGCCAAGTCGCAGGCTCATTTAAGGCTCATGAAGTTGTATCCTTCAATCAAACCGCCGCTGCCTGCCAGTTTCAAATTCATCATATCAATCGATGACAACGACGAAACCAAGTTGGATGATATTTTCCAAAAGTTTGATTGATTGCCACAGTGTCTGGGCTCCCGGCTCCAATCCCCTTCGATGCACTCACCTCCTATGACTCGATGGGACTCATTGGATCTGCAAGTGTCGCCTCTATAAATCCAGTTGAGCAATTCAGTTGAAGTTGCTCAGCCGATTGTTTAGGAAAATATTTGTGTGGTTTTTATTTCAAAGGATTTTTAACTGCCTACACACACACACACACACCCAGGCAGCTATGCAAACTCTTTGTTGTTTATTTAAATTTTTTTCTCTATTTATTTTCTGTAATTTTTTTAGGTCCTGTGAAGCCTTTGCCCATTGCTGTTCCATATATGATTGCTAGACCGCGAGCTGCTCTTTTACTTTTTCATGCTTGTGGTGTTCATGGGGTTCATGGTGTATCCTTCAAGCTCTGCCTTCCTTTCTCTCTCTCTCTCTCTCTGTGGGTCTCTGTCAGGGTTGGCTGGTTGGTAAATACACCTTCAGCCACTCATGATATATCAAGACAAGGCCTCTGTGATGAGCTGCTCCTGTTGCTGCTCCTGTTGCTGCTCCTGTTGCTGCTTCTGTTGCTATTTTTTTTTGGTGTTTTATGTACGTTGTGCCGCCGTGTGTCCTGTGTCCTGTGTTTGTTTGTCGGTGGATCCTGCGTCATCATCAGTGTGGCCGCCCACGTTGTGGCTCTGTTTCTGACTTTGACTTGACTGCTAGATTGACTACAGAGGTGCCAGGAGCTGGCCAGGAGCGGGGGCGGTGGGCGAAGGGAGGTAGGGAGGCGGTGAGGTGGATGTGTAGCTCTAGCTGTGGCCCTGGCTTTTGGTCATAAACGTATTAAGCTTAACGCTTTACGCGCCTCTGCGCATTTCCCTATTAAATAAATGCCAGAAGCAGTTGCAAATCACATTACCGCTACCATTGCTGTTGCTCTTGCCGTTGATGTTACCTATCCTCCCCTACCTCCCCCCACCAGCCAACAGCCTCAACCATTTCGTTGTAGCGTTGCCTTTGACCTTTTTTTGGTCGCCTGTCATTTTGCTGGCCTGTCAACTGCACTGTTGCTAGAGTTAACGCTGCGTATGCTTAATACGTTAGTGTTGGTCCCGATTTCGTTTTTGTTTTTTTACCATCAAGCATACGTCATGTGAGCCCGACGCAAATATAGCGGCGATATGTCAGCTGCACGAAAAAAGCACACAGAGAAAAGCGAAAAGCGAAAAATAAAAGGGAATCACAGAATGAAATATCTAAAAGAGCGATAACCACCCACCTGGACAGGGCAGAAATTGCGTATCCGCCACATTGGCTTGTAAATTTGAACTTTCACCAGCCAACTGGCCCCGGGCATGGTTTAAGTGGACTCCAGACTCGGACATGGTGTAGAGCTTAAGAGGAAATTGCCCAGAAATATACAGATTGTACGCTTGATTGTCTTACAGTGTTTGTTCAGTTGGAAATGATGATGTTGCCGTTGCCCCTCTCTGTTGTTGCTGCCCTTATTGCTGTTGCTGTTGCTGTGGGACCCTATGAATTTGTTAAGGTTTTTTTTCCTTCTGAAAATCAAATATCTATATGTGGTTACCAAAATTTATTCCATTTATTCAATTGTTTTCTTGCATAATTTACTGTCGAAAGTTTTCCATAAACAAGGGAATAAAAATGTACTTTGCGGTCACTTGCTTTTCTTTAGCATACTTTTGGGCTACGCAAATTAATTGTTACTTGGCCGCGTGTTGAATATTTTCAATTGGTTATTTTTTTTTAATTTCTAAGAGTGTAAAATAAATAAAAAAAAAAAAAAAATTACCTAAACCCAAACACTTGTTCCACCCCTGTAAGCAGCAGTCTGAAAATTACCAATTTTCACGTTGCTCCAACAAGTATTTTCAATTAGGCCAGCCCGAAAGTAGGCAGCGTTTATTTATTTGGCCCACACAACGCATGTGCAAGGGAGTTAGAAACAATTGCCCATTAAATATACAGCGCGTGCAAGCGAGCGAGGGCAATTAGTGGGGGGGGAGTGGAGGGCTGCTGTTGATAATGTTGTTGTCGTTGCTGCAGCTGCTGCTGTTGTTGGTGTTGTTGTCATACGCCATAACTATGCGCTTAAGCAACGGCAAGCGATAACGGCACAGCAATAAAAACAAAGAAACAAAAATAAAAACCCAAAAGCAATAAAACAAAAACAACAACAGAACGCAAAAAAAAAAAAAAATTGGCTTCAAGTACATACGTCGTCGCTGTCGCTGCCGTCAGCTTGTCTCTCTCGCTCGCTCCCTCTGACTAAATTTAAAGAAACACAAAACAACAACAGAAGGAAAATGGGAAAAAAAAAAAAAAAACATTTATATACAAGCTGTGAGTAAGCCAAAAGGCAAAGCGAAAGCACCCGCTAGAAGCTAAAAGCGGTGAGTAAGTTAAGAATGCCAAAAGCAACGTCGTCAACGACTTTGACGTTGCTCATCGTCGTCGTCGTCGTTGTCGTTGTCGTTGTCGTCGACGCGTCCATAACATTGTAGCAGATTCGTTTGCGTTTCTTCTTCTTCTTATTGCTGTTGCTGTTGCTGTTGCTGCTGTTGTTGTGGTTGCTCTGATTGTTTCTTGTTGTGAATGATTGTTGTTGTAACAAGAAGTTGCAACGCAAATTACGAAACAACAAATTAAACAAAAAGAAATAAGAAACAAAAAAATCATTTTTCCCCTTCGTTTTTATTTAGGCGACCTTTGACATACCCTACCTAGATCAATTGATCTCTGGATCTGTGTGGGAATAAATATTAAATAATTTATTGGAAATATTAAATCATCGTTAACAATTTAACTAACCAGATCAGCTGGGAATCGCAGAGCTTAGGGAAGAGGGGGGGTTGGGCGGCTAAAGCTTAGACAAACTCAAGCATAAAATTGAAATTCTCCACTTGAAGGCATAAATAATGAAACACAAAGACAAACAATATGTATAACTAACACTGAGGAAAACAATGAAGCAGCAACAGCAGCAACAACATAAGCAACAACAACAGCAAGTAGAACAAAAAGAAAAGCAAAAGCAAAAGGCTTTTCGGCTAGCGAACATTGTTAGCGTTGTACTTTATGGCTTTGCCTTTGGCTGCTTCGCCTTCCCATCAAAAGCTCTGTTGACGTCGCTGCTGCTGCCGCTGCTGCTGCTGCCGCTGCTGCTGCTGCCGTTGCCGTTGCCTTTGCCCATTGCTGTTGCTGGTGCTGGTGACGTGTACTACTTGGTGGGGCTCTGTGACGACGACGACGACGTTGCCGCTGCTTTTTGTGTGTGTTTTTGACTTTGCGCCGCTTTTGCTTTTTTTGTTTCCTTTTGGCTTTGCATTGCTTAGTCAGTCGACAGCGTCAGTTTGGCTTTTCAGTTTGACTACGTAAAGCGGCGTCAGAGTTTGGAGGCAGACATTGTCAACGGCAACGGCAACGGCATTGCTAAACGCCAGCAACACCAAACGGCCAACCCAGCAGCAGAAGCAGCAGCAGCTGTGTAGTAGCTGTGAGAACTTTTCAAATCCATGTGCTACAAATCAACAACAACAATCA